>JADLZL010006353.1:0-171933 GCA_015844335.1 Chrysopogon serrulatus
ATGGTACATTCACTGTTGTTGCAGGAGGTATATTGTCTTAGGATGACACAAAACATGTGTTAGTTATAAAAATCTTGGGTCTAGCTAGATCTACCAATTGTTAGGACATGTGTTGCTGTTCCAGTGATGCAGCTGATGTTTCAATTCCTCCAAACCAACCAACCAACAGCAGCCTTTGCAAAATAGAACTCTCGCCACCATGTGATCCTCCCATCCCATCGCCTCTCACACTACTTTCCCTTTGAGAACCGCTAGTTAATCCGTCTTCGTTTTTTTAAGCAAAAAAGTGAAAAACGCTGTGAGCACGTGTGATGCTGCTGCTCTTCACTGAGCACAAGGCATATATGCATTGTGTAACAGTAGTTTTATTGTATTTGAGCTGACATGATTTCTTTTTCCTCCTGTCTTGATGACATGGTCCTTATTGCGGCTCTGTTCGCTTCTGCTAAAAAGTCGTTTCAGCTTATTAGCCAACAGTATTTTATTGTCACAGAAAATCAGCTATTTTAATAGTGTTTTGACTTATCAACCAACTTATAAGTCTCCAACAATATTTTATTCTCACAGAAAATCTACTGCTATACGCTAAGGTCTTCGTGTTAGTTCCGACTCCAGTCCTGTGGCCATATGTCACCAGTCTGTGCTGTATCTACATTTTTTTTTTGAAAAAAAGAGGTGCAGGGGTGCTTAAAAAAAGAGTTTGCTCTAGTATACTACGGGCAAAACCGCAAAAGGAAAGTATCATCCCCAACTTGATTTATGGCTACAAGCCACATCAGAGAGATATTACGAAGCCGACGTTTTCCATCTCGCCTGGCTAGAGCGCAAGTTACGAGGAAAAAATTACTGTCCCAACCCTCTCCCAGTCCGCATCCAGTGAGAAGTCGGTGCTTCGCTCTCCTCTTCCTCATAGTTAATAGCTAACTTATATCTACTGCAGCTAGTTAGTGAGTAGCTTATAATACCAAGAAGCTAAATAGTTGGCGTTAGCTGAAATGGCAGTTGTACCCAGTCTTCTAGCAGCCAGCAGCCGGCGTTTCTATTAAACTTGCTCTTAGGTCTTCTGAGTTTGGCTACGCCCCTACCTGTGTCGAGCCCCATGACCGAGCGTTGCCTGCATCCATGGCGACTTGTGCCCCCGGCTGTGTTTCCTTGGCCCTACTCGTGCCTCCGAAGCCGCACTGCCCTAAGCCGTGCATGTGAGCTCGGGAGAGGGAACAAGAGAGGGTAGGGAGATGAAGCTAATATGGGAGGCCATACGTAAGCATGCCATATCAATATGGACACAAGTCTAGACCTGTCTAAGGTTCTAAATAGATGATTTATCAACCTACTAATGCACCAACTTTTCTTTGCTACAGCCACACACAATAAACGTCCCCGCTGAGAAGCCCCCTCTTCATCCACCCACGAAATTGTACCCAGAAAACCAACACAATTAAAATAGACAGCCTAGATCTAATTTTATACATTCTCTCTCCTTACTTATTCACATCAGACGGCCCAGATCAGAAGTGTCACACCCCTCCACCCTTGACCTCCCACCCACCGGGGCTGCTCGCGCGGCGACGCGGGCGCGGCAGGCGCTGGCCCCCGCGGTTCCCCTCGCCTTCCCCGTGGTTGGGAGCGCAACCCTCCTGGCCACGACTGTGTTACTACTGGGTCGCAAGCCCAAGCCGCCGGGCACTGGCCGTCACGCCGCTAAAAATTGTGCATGGCGGCGGGGTCCTGCCGGGGTGGGTGGGGATGGGAGCTTCGGCGTGGAGGTCTTCCAGTGGGTGCTGGTTGAGCCGCGTGCTTGGGAGAAAATGGCAGCCACAGCGGTCTAGGCACCAGGAAGGGACGGCCCTGGAGATCTGCCGCTGGCCACGACCAGCTAGGCGGCCGGTCCCTTGCCTGAGAAGACCTTCGATTCAGGTATTGTCGATCTGCTGTGCTTCCTCACAGGTCCTGTCGATCTCCAACAAGCATGCCACTAAGCAACTCTTTTCCTTCGATTCAGGTACCTTGTTTTCAAATCGTATTGCTCGTGGTCACCACCATTGATTGGTACTCTACTAACTAGCTTCTTTTTATTTATGTGTACAAATTGCAACATGCAGGAGGTACAATAGTTAACTGCGCTTGGATCGACAGAAGCTCTGCTTGAGCTGCTGGAGTGAAAGAATACTGACACTAATGTAATGTATTCAACCATGTAAGTTTGATTCCTTTTGAATTAAATAGTATAGTAATTCTGTACTCTCTCCTTCCCTAAAAGAATATCGTCGCCGGGATGTGTGCCACCAGTTTGACTTGATTTATAGAAAAATACTTGTAACATTTATATCTTCAAATAATTTTGTTAAAAACTAGATCCAAAGATCTTTCGATGATACTAATTATGATACTAATCGATGATATTTATTATTTATTAAAATTGCCGGCATTTGTTTCTTGAGAAGCGTGGTGACATTCTTTTCGAGACCGAGGGAGTAAGTTTGTATCGCTTTTTTTTGGTGAATCTTGAATCCATTTTACTTTTTATACTGTGTTTGGTTACTAATTTGCATCACCTAAAATATTACCGTAGCGTTAGCACGGGCAATATACTAGTGTTTGTAAGACATGTATGTACTAATGAATGCCAATACTCAGTACTGTTTAACTGCTATTATCACGAAACAAACTTGTCTCTCGAAACAATTCACAAATTTGTGCAAGGCAAAAAAATACCCTATTTATTCTCAAGATCTTGTTTGTTTCCGCTTACTTAGACTTGACCATTATACAATACAGATTGTTTTGTTCTTATTCTCAATTTTGCTAGTTTAAAATTCTTTAAGCCCGGTGAGTAAATAGAAACATATGCAATTGAAACATTTGCGAGACTTTTTCTTTACCGGGAATTCGATTACAAGCATAATATAAAGGTCAATCTAAGGGTACATGAGTTTTGAATCTAAGTGTACATGAGTTTTATCCTCGTAAAACTCATTTTATCTCATAAAATTTTCGTCATGTCTCATATCATCTATTCTATGTCATGTCAGCATATGTAATGCTAAAATGTTCATAAAACTTCTTTGAAATTACCGTAAGACCAATTTCAATGGAGAGTTTTTCTCTCAGTTTCTAAGACTCAAAATGTTAAAAATAATGTAGATGAATTTTATCCTTATAAAACTTACTTTATCTATAAAACTTTTACCATATCTCTCTTTATTTATTTTTTTATCATGTTCAATTGTTTAATGTCATAAACTTGCATTTAGACGGGAGTAACGAGCTTTGCTCCTTCGCGGTTCAAGTTCAACTGCTACTCTGCTTCAAAAAAAAAAAAGCAAAAAGGCAGAAGCAGGGAGAGACGTCAGACGTGGTGGCGCGGTGAAGGCCCAAGGGTGGGCTGCGCCCTGCCCCCGCACCGGTACGGACCACACCGTCTGGAGCGGACGAGCGGTACCCTCGTCCTGCGGGCTGCGCGCAGTTGTGCTCGACAAGACGACAACCCGCTGAGACCGTCGAGTAGTTGGGAAACGGGAACCACGGGTGCGGCCGTTCCGCTGGCTCGGCGCTGACGTGGAGAAATTAATCGAAGGGAAGAAGACGACTTTGGCCTTTGGCTCGTAGTACTGTACTACTCGGCTCCACGTCTCGGCCACGCCAGTTGCGTTGCGCGAGTGTATACTGTATAGGAAAGCAAGCCTCAGCCACACAACTTGGGATTTTTTTTTCTTTTTAATCCTTTATTAAAAGATATTGCAAGAAAAAACTGGTTGAAAAAGTAATTGCGCGAGGTAGCTTTTTTTGGTCGCGCCCAAAGCCACGCCCGGCGTGAAAGAAGATTGTGTCACGCCGCACATGCCGGCGCGACAGACACGCCGGCGTGGCTATCACGGTTGACGTGGGGCTGGCGTGGCACGGCGTGGGGCCCGCCTTGACACGCCGCATCTTGGCCGGGCGTGAGAGCTTGTCACGCCGGCCGCCTCGGGCGCGACGGACACTTAAAGCCCCACCAAACCGATCTGGCCGGCGTGGGCGCCGTGTGTGGGGCCCGCCTGGGGCACTGACGACGCCGGCGTGGCGGGCACATCACGCCCGGCCGTCCGGGCGCGGCGGGCCGTGATAAACCAACCGGCCAGCGTTTCTTTCTTCCATTCTCCTTTCTTCACGAGACACCGAGGCGCCGCCGCCAAACCGCCGCCGCCGCCCATTGCTCCTCCCTCGGCCGCCGCCCTTCCTCCCTCTCCCCTCCACCCATCCGGCCCGCGCCTGCCCTCTCCCTCCTCCCCGGCCTCGGGCGAGGGCGGAGGAGGGGGCCCATGTGGGCGCCGGGGCGCCAGCGGCGCCTGAGCGCCGGGCGGCAAGGAAAGGGCGCACCTCCTCCTCCCCTATCTCCGGTCACTACCGCATAGTACATTGATTCATCAAGGTATTAATCCATGTGCTTGTTCTCCTTCTATTTTGAATGCTCATGTGTATGTCTAGGGTTTGGAGAGAAATTTATTTTGTGAATTGGTTAGGCGTTTGTTGATATGATTTGTTTCGTATATTCGATTCATGATACAATGTGGCAATGGATTCGACGTTAAGTACGTGTTGCATGGACGTTGGTAGGTCTTGCATGGAGGATGTGTAATATTTGCTTGGTCATGCCATTATTTTGATAGGGTTTTACAGATATGAATTAAGATGATTTGGTTATGAAATTGGTAGGTATTGATGGTGTTGTTTTGTTGTTGGTTGAATTTGTAGATGGAACGGTTAGTACGTCTATTTTGTGGTGGGAAAGTGAAAGAAAATGGTGAATTTGAAAGCATGCATGAAGAAGTGAAGTTCTTTAGTAGACCTCCGAGCTTTGAATGTGTTGTTGGACACTGTCGTGATAGATTTGGGTGGCCACTACGGTTAAGAGGTAGATTTGATTGCGGCAAAGAAAGACCACACTATGTGTTGATTGGTTTGTCATCTATAGATGATTGGAACAACTACATTGAAGCTGTTAAGGGTAGTAGTGTGAAGTGTTTAGAGGTAGTTGTGGAGAAGACACTTGGGCCAAACGAGGAAGATTGTGGTCCCCAAGTCGATGTCCCGGCTATTGAGAATGTAATCCAAGATGAACCGTTTGAATCGGTGGGTGCTTTGGATGATGGTTTTGATGAAGATATGTTTGGTGAGGACGATGACTTTGGATATGAAATACCCGATGTGGTTGACATATCTGAAGGGTCGGAGGAGGAAGACTGTGATGAAGATGAATTCATATCGAACCCTAGTTCTTCGGATGTGGTGTTAGAGGATGAGTATAGGTCGGACCCTAGCAGCGAGGAGGAGATTGATTGCTACGAAGATGGGTTACCCGAGGCATTAGGTGGTCCATATGATGGATCTTTGCGGCTGGAGTACACTCAAGCAGAACTTAGGCAGCTAAAGGCAGTTCATGTGGAGGTACCCTCAATTCCTAATTGTATGGACATTAGTATGATTGATGAGGCCATATGTGACACGGGATTGACGTTGTTATGATGGTGAAGGTGAGACCGAGGCGGTGGAGATTAAGAAAGGAAGGGTGTTTGACACAATGGAACATCTAAAGTTCTTCCCGATGGATTACTCGGTTAGGTATCATGGGCCTTATTATGTGAGCCACGCCGACAAGAAGAAGAGGTACACGGTGCTTTGCAAGCGTCGTTGTGGTTGGGGAGTATGGGCTCGGCTGCAGAGGAATGGTAAATGGAAGATTCACAATGTTAAGCAACCACACACTTGTCGGTCTTGAAGCCCAAGGGTGTGCATGCCCCAAAACACGGCTCGTTACCTTGGTTCTCGGCTAGTTGGGCTTGTTAGGGCTGATAGCGATACATACGTGTCAACGATTGTGGAGGCTATATTTGGGTTCACCGGTTCTGAGTGAAGTATTCCAAGGCATGGAGGGCAAAGCAAAGTATGCTATAGAGTTGCTTTGGGGAGATTGGAAGGAGGCTTACAACCAAGTGCCTAGGATTCTAAGTGCCATGAAACACTTTAATCACGGGCTTCGATGGTACCATTATGCCGGTCGCATAGTTACGGATGTTGACGGTGTTCCAAGACCAACTCTACAAAGAGTGTTTTGGTGTTTTAGCCAATCTGTGGAGGCGTTGAAGCATTGCCGTCCATTAGTGCTTGTCGATGGCACCTTCCTTACTGAGCAAGTATAGGGGTGTTCTCATGATAGTCTGTCGGGGTGGGACGCCGACAACCAACTTGTTCCTTTAGGTTTTGCTTTGGCCGAGAGTGAGAACGATGATAGCTGGTCTTGGTTCATGAAGCTATTGAGGAAGCATGTTTTGGGTGTGTCACGTAAGATATGCCTCATCTCGATCGTCATCACGGACTATTGAGTGCGGCAAGGGAGGAAATAGAAGGATGTGCTCCTCTTGAGCATAGGTGGTGCATGAGGCACTTTCTTTGCCAATATATGGAGAAGACAGAAAAAAAAGGAAGTTGTACAGAAGTTGAAATCTCTATGTGGCTGTCGGACTAAGGAGAAGTTTCAAGAAACCCTTGATGAGTTGAAAAAGGTGCTCAATGGACCGGCTAAGACATGGCTAAGAGACCAGATGCCTAATAGAGACAAGTGGGCTCTAGCCTTTGATGAGGAAGGTCTTAGGTATGGCGTGATGACTACCAATTCTTCGGAGTCATTCAACAAAGTGTTCAAGGGTATAAGAGCCGTCCCCGTTTCTGGGATTGTTGAGTACTCTTTTAGGAAGTGTAATGAATACTTTGTGAAGCGGTGGAATACAGCTAATGTGTGCAAAAACAAATGGGGTAAATCAGGTAGAAGGCACTTGGATGTGGCAGAGACGATAGCTTCGAATCAAGTGGGGGAAGCATTTGGGCCATCTAGGCTAGTTTACAATATCAGGTCTGCTGGAGGTACCAATCCTGGTGGAGAAAAATATGGTGGTAGGAATTATAGGGTAGACCTTGATAAAGCCCAATGCTCTTGTAACATTCCACAACTGTTTCATGTTCCTTGCTCACATGTCATCACCGCTTGTAAAATTAGGGGTGTCAACCATGAGATTCCCAAATTCATGAGTCCTTTGTACTTGAACTCCCAAACTTTGAAAGTTTGGCAATGTAGCTTTGAGCCTTACCTAGATCCCACACAGTGGCCGGAGTACTTAGGGTTAGATTTTATTCCTGACCCGGACCTCCTTAAGATAAAGAAAGGGAGAAGGAAGAAAAAGCGTCTTCGAGGAGTAATGGATGCATCAAATGGGTATGGTGAGGATATGTATGGTTGTGGGGACTTTGATGAGGCACCGGGAAAGGTCCGATGCTCTAAATGTCACAAACCTGGACACTTATTTGCGACTCATACGAAACGGGGGAACACAAAAAATCAATTAGAGGGAAAGAAATCACTAGTGCCACCGCTCAGGTAAAGGGTTTTAAGCTACCCATAATTTTTGATATAGTTATGTAGTAGTTGTGTTTGTTGGTTTTCATAATGGTATTTTATTATTTCTTGCACTATTACTAACCATTTTGTATTTTCCACTTAATTACAGGATGGCTCACACGCAGTACCCCCTTCTGCAGAAGTGCTATGACAAGGACCACCGAGCGCACCTGCTGGTGGATGAGGGCAAGGTAATTGAAGGATGCTACATAATTTTTGTGTCTTTACACTTTATATTTTTCCTATTGTATCATATGTGACCTATTTTGTTGATGTTTGTGTTGCAGGACTTGACTTACCTCCGTCCCCTTCGCCGCACCGACCGTTGGGGTGGGACGAGCGTTACGCCTTTCCTTGCTAGGGCTGGGTTCCTAAGCCTTGCTCGAGTCATCAATGTAGGGCTTGGGACATGGATGCCTCCCTCTTCACTGCTTTCGTTGATAGGTGGCGTCAGGAGACACACACCTTCCACCTACCTTGTGGTGAGATGAGTGTGACAATGCAAGATCTTTGCCTATATCCCGGGACTTCGGTTGGATGGTCTTCCGGTGGACCGGGACTATCGACACGGAGTCATGGAAAGGTCTTGTTGAGCAAGTACACGGCTATCGTCCACCCGAGCCAGAGGAGGGGACGAAAGAGAAGAAGACTTCGGGTGTGAGCTCTAGGTGGCTGCGGGACCGCTTCGACATGTGTCCGCCGCATGCAGAAGATCATGTGGTTGAGAGGTATGCCCGGGTTTGGATGTGGCATATGGTGGCTAGCTTTCTTCTTCCAGATGCTTCTGGGAACACAGTCTCCTGGATGGTCCTTCCATAGCTAAATCAACCGTGGGAGAACATCTATGGCTATAGCTGGGGTTCAGCCACTCTTGCTTGGTTATACCGCCAGCTATGCGAGGCATGTAGGAGGAAGGAGCCAAGTTCTAATATTGGTGGCTGCACGTACTTGCTTCAGGTTTGGATTTGGGAGAGGATTCCCATAGGGAGGGTGCGTAGAACACGTGTGCCGGTGAGTAGAATTCTTGCCATACATCATAGAATTTGTTCTTGCGTCCTGCATTACTAACTCTTGGTTTGAAAATTGATTTTTTGCAGTCTTGGCCACATGATGATTGTAGGCCCCCAGTGTGCTACCTTTGGAAGGGCGTGAAGCCCATGCGTGGACAGCCCCAGCGTCGGTATGTGCAATACTCCAATGATTTGGATGTGCTCACCCCGATCGGGTAAGTTTTAACCCTATCTCAGTCCATTTATGAATTTAGCTCGTTCTACACTTTGATGATAATGTACATGTACTACGGACCATGCATTTTAGGTTGAATGGGATCCATATGTGAGAGAAGAGGTTCAGAACTTGCGGGTGCCTCCATATGTTGAACAAGAGCAACAACTGTGGCGGTCCAATGTTCCAATGATCCTCTATTATGTGGTGGAGCACCACATGCCCGATAGAGTTCTTCGCCAATTTAGAAGGAAACAACCATTTCCTCTCTTGCCTGATGCTACATCGCCTGCACTACACGAGTGAGTTTAAAACATGACTTGTATTTGGTTCAAAACGACATTATTTGCATATATGACTTGTATTCGTCTTGCAGCATTTCGAGGAGGAGAAGGTTCAGTGGGAACAACTGACTTCAGAAACATGACAAGTGGGTTCAGCAATGGGAGAACAGGCCAAGGATGGAGCCTACCAGTGGGGCTAGGCATATCAGAAGAGAGTACGCTGAGTACTTGACTTATCTTCACAACTCAACTAGAATCCATGTGCACCCCCCTTGGAGCAGCGTTCCTATCACTGAAATGGATAGCGACGATGAAGACCCATACGATGCTATTACAAGGACCGGTGTGCAGCCTGAGAGAGCTCCACTTCAAAACTATGTGGTAAGTTGTCGACTTTAGGTCACACCTTGCATGGTTCAAGCTCATTACACTTTGCAATAGTTGCAGCTTACTCTTTGCATGAACTGTAGGCAACTCAAATGGCTCAACTGTCAAATAAGGCTGGAGTTTACATAGGTCGGGCAGGGGAAGATGACAACGGCCCCCTTGCAGTGTTTGCACAGGTATACAACAATTACAATGTCATTCATGCATTCTATGTTGCTTTTTATTTCTTCCTTGACCCCCTATACACATGTATACAGAGGGTGTCCACTGTTTGTCGTCGCATTGCCCGGCGGTTAAGTTGCATGAACCCTAGAGATGTTCAGCTGCCACAACAATCTGGACTAAGAAGACCAAGGAGGGCATTGGACATACCTGAGAGCTCGAGAGCAAGAGGTGGGGATGATGAAGACGACACCGCTGATCCCACATATGAGCCCGAGGAACTCATGGGTTCTCAACTTGCAGATGCTCCGTTCGGCACCCAACCTGAGGTTAGTATCACCATATCTTAGCTCACACAATATCACAATGTTAGTTTGTCCACAAAAACCTTAATTCATCTACCTTTGTGTTTTGGTGTATGTAGAGTTCTAGCCAAGCGAGCCAACGTGGCCAAGGGGACGGAACGCACGAGGGCGTGCACGTGACCGCCCGACGTCGGCACTCCAAATATCCTTCCCACCAACCCCGGAAGGCAACGGCGTACTCGACTTG
Organism: Chrysopogon serrulatus; assembly: GCA_015844335.1. NCBI lineage: Eukaryota > Viridiplantae > Streptophyta > Magnoliopsida > Poales > Poaceae > Chrysopogon > Chrysopogon serrulatus. The sequence goes on from JADLZL010006353.1 coordinate 10,042, forward strand.
ACCCCCCCTATACGCCGGCACCTTGATCGCTAAGAACTAGTGGACTGATTATGTGATGGACTATGTCATTGTGTGATGGACCTTGAATGTGTCGTGGACTGTGCACTTTGCGGACTATGATGGACTATGTGAAGTATGTTTGCTTGTATGGACTATTGCTTGTGAACGACTATGTGGTTTTCTATGTATGTGTGGCTATCTGTTTATGTGCTAGTTGAATGTGTTTGTACTGTTTATGTGCGATCAATGTCTTTGTCTCTGTGTGTTGCCAAAGTCGCAAACCACGTGAATTCACGAAATTCCATTTGCCGACCTTGTCACGCCCGGACCGGGCGGCGTGGATGTAAGAGCCTTGCCACGCCGGGCGTGGCGGCGCGACTGCCACGCCAAAGACGACCAAACAACCCCTTTTACCCTGGACCATACCGGTGGCGCGGCATCTGGGGCGCGGCTAGTCACGCCACGGATCTTTGGCGTGACAAGGGTGTTGTCACGCCGGAGTCGTCGCGCGGCGGCGGCCATCACGCCGGAGTCGTCGGCGCGACGCTTGTCACGCCAAAGACGACCGGTGAGGCCATACCTCTGGACCATTCTGGTCTCGCGGCCTCCCTGGCGCGGCTAGTCACGCCGGCAATCTTGGCGTGACAGAGCGTTGCAGCCACAACCACACTGCCGCCACGTGGGGGCGCCTTTGTCACGCCGTCTTGGGTGGCGTGGTAAGGCTCTGTCACGCCATGGCTCCTGGCGTGACTAACTGAAACCAGATGGTTTTCCTCATATCAAATGGATGAAGGGAGAAATTGCAAAACTTTTCCTGCAGGATCTCCTGCAAAAATAGCAAACTCTCCAACTTCAACTTGTCAATTTAATTTCTCATGAAAAATAGCAAGTTAACTCAAAGAATTTATAACACGATTAGTCAATTCGTTCGAAATTGCTTAGTAGTGAATTCGGAGCAAGAAGAAAAAGAGGGGGCTCGATCTTCAGCCAATGTAATTGGCATGAGGCACTGGGCAAAACATCTTTCTTCGACACACAAACCACATAGAACATGAAATAAAAGTCAATGTTGTCATAGTAACATCTTTCTTCGACACACAAACCACACAAACAAGTCGATAACTTAAGTGCGGGTCATAGTTCTTCGAAGCATCATAGCTAGAGACGACATCATAGCACTACAAACTAGTAGTAGTCATCGTAGTCTTGGGCGGTCCACTCAGGCTTGGCGTCGGGGTCATAGTCGAAGTCGGGAGGCGCCCCGTCGTCGCTGTTGTCGTCATCCTCCTTAGGGGCCGGGAGATGTCCATCGTTCGGTGGCGATTCGGGAACTACAAATAACGAATAATGGTTAACACGACCAAGCACAACATGCAGTAGTTTGGATCATTGTTTACACACTAAGTACTCACAAAGCTCACGACACATATTCTTAGCTTGCCTCCCATGTTGCACACGCCAACGGTCCTCGCTCTTCAATCTCTGACGATGATAAAAATTGATCTCCCTCCGGCGCTCCTCATCCATGAAGTCGTAGCGCTCCTTGTTCGTGTGCCAAAACCTAATGAGCTCCTCACTGTCATGCGGCCGGCCAACTCTCTTGAACTTATTGTGCGTAGCTCTATCAAAGTCATCACCAAGCATATTCCATGTCTCAATGGATGGGCCTATAACATCTTGTGCTTCATGCGGCGGGTTTTACTGGCGTTGTGTAGTTTAATCCTCCGCCTTTCATTCATATAAGGAGAACGCACTTTGTTCTCGTAGATTTCCGCCCACAACTCTCCACGACCGGGGAAAATCCTCCCGGTCACATGTCTTTCCCTTTGAACAAATATATATTAGTGAGCACATAATACGGGTTCACAAATTCTATTAAAAAACAAGACACAAGTTGATAAGTAAGTAAACTCACGAAGAACTCATTTGGGCCTCCGAAAGCATTGCCACGTAGTGTGGCCCCCCCCCTAGCTCGAAGGAACAACTCCTTCAGCGAGCCTTGATGCCACATTTGCACTTACGATCCGGCATCTTCAAACGGGGCCATGTATTTGAAAATGTAAACTCTTTAACCTCCTCCTCGGAGGGCCAATGCGATCTAGGTCCATAGACGTACTCATCGAAGTCGCAAGTGGAAATCCACGCTGAAATAGAAAAACAAGTACAAACCATTGTGTTAGAATTTCAATGAACGCATATGACATGGACGGGGAACACAAGTGGAAAGAACACTTACACGATTACGTTGACCACAACGGAAGAATGGAGTGAACATTCCATCCTTGCTTGGTTCTTGGAGAACCGCAACCTTGCCACAAAGTGGCGGTGAGGAGGATTCTCTAGCCGCTCGGCTTCGCGCAAAACACCGCTCAATACCACTCATAGGAGGAGGATTCGAGGGGGGAGGCACCCACCTCTTAAACTCAAAGCATATGGAAAACTCTTCCATGGATCGTAAGGAAAAAAACATGATGCGTCTATCTAACATAGCATCACCATCCAACCATTGGTAGAAGTCACATCCGTTTATACCTCCAACCGAGGGGGGGTGTTGTCGCAATGGGCAACAGAAAAAGGCCCGCCCAGAAGACCTAGGATGTCTCGACTGCTTCACATAGGCCGGTAGCCCACAAAAACATTTGGGGACCGGATCACCATCTTTGAATGGAGCATCTATGTCATCATGCACCGCCGGATGGTGCACAAACGGATCCTCATCGCCAACCTCCATTGATTCTATTATAAAATCTTATATAAAACCATCACAATCTTACAAACATATAACCATAGGTTTAATGCTTCCATAAAAACTACAGGAATCATCATAAAAATATAAATGTCACTTGAAACCTTAAAATAGTGTAAAAGACATACTCAATGCCAACTTACTTCTAATCACAAATTAATTAATTAATTGCATGATTAGCAAATCCGTACCAAATAAAGCTACCTATATAATACCAGCTAAATAGTGTCCATATCAACTACAACCCTAACACAGGTATATAACCAAAACCTAAAGGCATCAAGTATCAATCTGAGAAGACCATGTATAAGACATAGTTGTTAAAACCACTAAGTAATAAATTGCATCATTTCTCTAACCATGATGAATACAAACCCTAATACAGTGTCCATATCAACTACAAACCTAACATCTTCCACAAGACACAGGTAACCACAACATAAATGCACCAAGTATCAGTCTGAGAAGACCATCTCTAAAGCACATCTATCAAAACCACACCAGTCAAAAGCACAACAGTCCAGAGAATAGCAGTGTAAACCAAAACAGTATAAACCAAAAAAAACATGTTAGGATGGAGGAGACTTACCTCAAAGACTAAATACTTGCTATCAATGGTGCTCAAACTTACTATGTTACTAAAATAGAGAAAATGGGAGAAAAACAAAAGAGGGAGGAAGAGGAGAGCTACTGTCACCGCTTCTTTCACGTCTGCCTCCAGAAGAGTGAAAGTGAATGGGAGTTAGAAGGGGAAGGCTCGGGTGGGTGGGCTTTTATACCTCTGTCGCGCCAACGCGGCCGGCGTGACAATCTGTCACGCCAGAGCATGCGGCGTGACAGGGCGGGCCCCACAGTGTGCCACGCCAGCCCCTGGTCAACCGCCATGGCCACGTAGGCAGGCCTGTCGCGCCGGTGCATGCGGCGGGGGGGGGGAGTGCCACTGTCACGCCGGCGGCCACGGCGCGACCAAAGGGGCTACGGCGTGCAATTACTTTTTGACCCGTTTTTTTTCTTGCAATATATTTTAAAAAAGGATTAAAAAAAAAAAAAATCCCACAACTTGTTGGGAAGGAGCACAATCTTATACTTTGTTTTTTACAAAAAACACGTATATATAAGCTAATATTACCGATAGAGTAAAGCTGTTGGACAGGGTCATTCTAGTCCCTAAATTCACAAATTGCTTATTTAGACCATCATACTTGTTCTGTTATGTCATCTTAGTTCTTAAATTTGTAGATCGCTAGTTTAAATTTTTCAAACTTAATCAGTTATATTATCTCGATTCTTAAACTTACTAGTATATTGCCCGTGCTAACGCTACGGTAATATTTTAGGTGATGCAAATTAGTAACCAAACACAGTATAAAGTAAAATGGATTCAAGATTCACCAAAAAAAGCGATACAAACTTACTCCCTCGGTCTCGAAAGAATGTCACCACGCTTCTCAAGAAACAAATGCCGGCAATTTTAATAAATAATAAATATCATCGATTAGTATCATAATTAGTATCATCGAAAGATCTTTGGATCTAGTTTTTAACAAAATTATTTGAAGATATAAATGTTACAAGTATTTTTCTATAAATCAAGTCAAACTGGTGGCACACATCCCGCGACGATATTCTTTTTAGGGAAGGAGGGAGTACAGAATTACTATACTATTTAATTCAATTTTAAGCATGAAAGATTCGTAGGTTTTTTCCTTTTACTTTTTTTCTTTTACTATAGTCTATTCTAGTCTATTCTAGTCTATTCTCGTATTATTTTTCTCCCCCTCCTTGGATTCTTTCAATGAAGAATTATCTTCGATTTTTTTGATTTTGACTTGATTGAAATTAAGTGGATGCAGTGAAAAAAGAAGTTGAATTAGACTACTATTTCAATCTACTAATCGATTCTATGTAGATTCAAGATAATATAATAGAAAGAATCTAAAGTGTGGTAGAAAGAATTAAATCATATATAACTTAGTTATATATTTATTTACGTTTATGCTTAAGTTTATGCTCGTTAAATGTAAATAAATGTGAACTGGTAGTTGAGAAACGAGATGGACGAGTTCAGTCAAGTAGAGTTTGGCAGCATTGACTAACATGAGTAAGTGATGAGTCATCGCCGTTTCGTTTAAGCAACTGTTGAAATATACGTACATATACTACTAGCGTCACGTACTCATGTTAATTGTTAATTAAAGGCCAGTCAGGATTGACTAATATGACTTGCTTGCTGCACGTTTTAGGCTTCTTTTTTTTGTGACTTACTGCACGTTTTAGGCCGGGTCATATATTTGTGGCATTTTAGATCATACATCAATTTGAATGAAGGTGTTAATTAAAGGCCAGTCAGGAATATGACGCGCCACACCCATATCCCAAGTTTGAAAGTGAAGAACAAACGCGATGATTGAAATTCGTGTAGCTTCTCTCATCGAATACAATCGAAATGGGATCCCTCAATTAAATATGGAGAAAACAAAAACGATAGCATGCGATCTTTTGCCCAAAAGGAAGATTTAATTTCGTATGTTTATCCACTTCGTACCCTACTATCCTAGCTTATCCGGGAGCCGTGGTAGATGGATAGAGATGAGGTGAAACCGAGGGATCCTGATCCTCATCATCATTTCTCACTGCCGTAGCCGTTGGAAAAACTCCAGTAGTGATGGGCATGGCCGCATGGACTAGTAGTATATAGTATAAACCGTTTGACTTTATAATTTGGAAAAATTCATTTGTTGAGAGAAAAATTAGATATTATAACCTTATATGATGTTACATGTGCCTAAATTGATCACTCTACTTCGTCATGGTCATAATCATACAGCCACATTTTACTTCTTCACATGAAGAATACACCACCCTTATTAACACAATCAATGGTGTTTTTCTCTCGAAAAACCCATGCATTTTCAGCTTATCTATACAAAACTTTGAATTTAAAAAAAAGCACCGAGATATGCACGGGATTTACCAGTAAAACGGTAACAAAAACGAATCAAAGCGCATGAAAATTACCAAAACGCCCTTCTCCTCATCCTCGTCAAGTCATCATCTACACTCCCTCCTCTTCCCTCCGGAGAATCCAGTGGCCTCGCCTCTCCTATAAAACGGCGACTACCCGTGTCATCGGCTCCTCTCCCCTCTCCTCCCTCCCTCCCTCCATTCCCCGTGCGCTCGAACGAACTCCCGCACGAAATTCTCCGCTAAAGTGGGGCGAGCAGCGAACCCCTAGCGCGCCCCGGATCTCGCCGCGGGGGTGCAATGGCCGCGTCGGCGTTCCTGCCCGAGCTGGGCACGCAGGTGGTGGTGCCCGTCGCGGCCGTCGTCGGCATCGCGTTCGCGGTGCTGCAGTGGGCGCTCGTCTCCAAGGTGAAGCTCTCCCCAGAGCCCCGCCGCGGGGACGGCTCCGCCGGGAAGAGCGGCGCCGGCGCCAGCGAGTACCTCATCGAGGAGGAGGAGGGGCTCAACGAGCACAACGTCGTCGTCAAGTGCGCCGAGATCCAGAGCGCCATCTCCGAAGGTGAGAACTCAGCGCCCGTGCTGGTGTTCGTGTCCTCGGATTTTGTGGATCTGAGGGCCCTTAATCGTAGATCTTGTGCTTATCGCTGTTTATTAGTGGTTTATAAGCTCCGCTGCTTCGGTATTAGGTGGGAATTCTGCAGGTTTTATTGTTTTGTTTGCTTGCGGCGTCAACCTAATAAGTTCACTTATTACTCGATATATGATTATGAGGCATATCAGTTTGCTGCAGTACGGAGTCCAGTCCCAGGCGTGTGCTTGTGAATAGAATTTCAGGCGTTTCTTAGTTCTCTAGGCAATTCAGTCTAAAACTGTGCTCTCGATCAGCTGGTGTTCCGTGTTTGTTAGTTTGTTGCATGGATGTCTCACTATTTTTTTTTTCCCTGCTGTGCGTTTTGCGTTGTTCTAGCTGTGTGCCCGGGTTATCCACTGTTATATTACTACTGAACACAGTTAGATCCAACAATAAACTACTGATGCTCCCGCTTTACCCAACACATCTTATAATAGTTATTCTAGCTGTGTGTGTCCTACGGTAAATAAACTCTTTGTTGTTCCTAGTAGATATTTTTTTGTGAGATATTTGTGGTGGGGCTGGATGTGTTCATACGGAACTAGTGGTGCTCTATTCCGAAGAGGTCACCGTATAGTATAAACCCCTGCTGTGGCCATCCTGTGGGGATAGGATAAGTTACTGCAGGCAGCAGATACGTTGTTTGCTGCACCTGTGGTCCTTGCTGCCTGATGTAGGATAGCAAGATAACGAACTTTCCGTGCATTTGCATTATTGTAGCAGGTAGGAATTAGTTTTGTTTTCACCCGCATCCGCTGAACTTGGAAGGAATCCTAGAACCGACGCACATGGACCAGAGATCTTGTGGTCCATTCAACAGTGTCATGTAAGGTAATTATTGGTGTGCAGTGTCTGTCTGAAGGTGACTGCAGATTTTAAGCAGCTTGTCCTCTGTTGGGTGCTTGCATTATTGTCTGCCTCATGTTGGTAGTGATATTGGTTGGATTCTGTCCATGTCTTTGGTCAGGATTTTTTTCTTCTAATAGGATTTGCATTGTGATGCTTGGGTTATGGTTCACTTGTGGAGCCATACTATGCTCTACAGGAATCAGCAGAGTAGATTTATGAAGATTTTGTGAACCAGCAGTTATAGACCTAAAAAGATTTTGTATGGCTCTTGTCCCATGATATGCGGATCCTATTACTTACTTTAGTATTGCTACTGTCTGCTTTGCTTCCCTTTCTCGTGAGGAGACGAGGATTACAGTCCATCATTTATTTTTCATTTTGATGTCGACATGTTTTTTGTGACTTGTCCAGTCCTGTTGTAGTTAACATCACAACAATAAAAGAGGATAAGTACCACTTATTATCCTGTTGTATTTTTTACTGCTATGCTGTTGGTATCTTAAGTTTTTGATAGTTCCGTCATCATTTTTATACACACTTGTGGTTCTAAGTAGCGTTGTTTTGTTTTAAACAGGAGCAACTTCTTTCCTTTTCACTGAATACAAGTATGTTGGACTATTCATGAGCATTTTTGCTGTCCTGATCTTCCTCTTCCTTGGTTCTGTTGAGGGCTTTAGCACCAAGAGTCAGCCATGCCACTACAGCAAGGGCAAGACGTGCAAGCCTGCCCTTGCTAATGCTGTCTTCAGCACCGTTGCCTTTATGCTTGGTGCAGTTACCTCTCTTGTTTCTGGTTTCCTTGGAATGAAGATTGCAACATATGCAAACGCCAGGACAACTCTTGAGGCTAGGAAGGGTGTTGGAAAGGCATTCATCACTGCTTTTCGCTCTGGTGCTGTGATGGGCTTCCTGCTTGCTGCTAGTGGCCTTTTTGTTCTTTATGTTGCAATCAACTTGTTTGGGATTTATTATGGTGATGACTGGGAGGGCCTTTATGAGGCTATCACTGGTTATGGTCTTGGTGGCTCTTCCATGGCTCTTTTTGGTCGTGTTGGTGGTGGGATATACACCAAAGCTGCTGATGTTGGTGCTGATCTTGTTGGGAAAGTCGAAAGGAATATCCCTGAAGACGATCCGAGAAACCCAGCTGTAAGTATTCTTTTTCTGAAGAGTCACATCTTAAAAACGAGTTAATTTAATATTTTTGTGTTGAAGCTCTGTAATGACACATTATTGACCATGGTAATGTTGTTTTGATGGATATTTATACCAACATGCTACATTGAAAATTGACTTCTGCTTCTTGCAGGTCATTGCGGACAATGTTGGTGACAATGTTGGAGATATTGCTGGAATGGGGTCAGATCTCTTTGGCTCCTATGCTGAGTCTTCATGCGCTGCTCTTGTCGTTGCCTCAATCTCTTCTTTCGGGATCAATCATGAATTCACCCCTATGTTGTACCCACTCCTCATTAGTTCTGTGGGTATCATAGCTTGCTTGATAACCACTCTTTTTGCAACGGATTTCTTTGAGATCAAGGCTGTAGATGAAATTGAGCCGGCTCTCAAGAAGCAACTTATAATTTCCACTGTTGTGATGACTGTTGGCATTGCACTTGTCAGTTGGTTAGGGCTTCCATATACATTCACGATCTTCAACTTTGGTGTGCAGAAGACGGTGTACAACTGGTACTGCCATTTCTTCAACTGATTTCCTATATTACTCTTTTAATTACATTGTTTTTCTTACATACATGGTCTCACTTTGATCTAAATTTGGTAGGCAATTATTCCTATGTGTCACAGTTGGTCTGTGGGCAGGATTAGTTATTGGATTTGTTACCGAGTATTACACAAGCAATGCATACAGGTGCATACAATTTCGATCATACCTTATATTACAAGGCTCTAATTTATATATTGCTTCAAGCATCTGACTACATTAATTTCCTTCTGCAGTCCTGTACAGGATGTTGCTGACTCCTGCAGAACTGGAGCTGCTACTAATGTCATCTTTGGCCTTGCTCTGGGATATAAATCTGTCATTATCCCTATTTTTGCCATTGCTTTCAGTATTTTCCTCAGCTTCAGCCTTGCCGCCATGTACGGTGTTGCTGTGGCCGCTCTTGGAATGCTCAGCACTATTGCTACTGGCCTTGCCATTGATGCCTATGGCCCTATCAGTGACAATGCTGGAGGAATTGCTGAAATGGCTGGCATGAGCCACAGAATTCGTGAGAGAACTGATGCTCTTGATGCTGCTGGAAACACTACTGCTGCCATTGGGAAGGTAAATGCCAATCTCACAGTTAGTAGAAATTGCGTTTCTTCAGAGTCCACAATGTCTTTCTTTGTAATTTTTGCATTTTTTGAAGTACTAAATTCGCTTTCCCATGATTTTGTGTATTAGGGTTTTGCAATTGGTTCAGCAGCCTTGGTGTCTCTTGCTCTCTTTGGTGCTTTTGTCAGCCGTGCTGAGATCTCGACTGTTGATGTTCTGACACCTAAAGTTTTCATTGGACTGATTGTTGGTGCCATGCTTCCATACTGGTTCTCAGCTATGACAATGAAGAGTGTTGGCAGTGCAGCACTCAAGATGGTTGAGGAAGTCCGCAGGCAGTTCAACACCATCCCTGGGCTCATGGAGGGCACTACCAAGCCTGACTATGCGACGTGCGTCAAGATCTCTACTGATGCATCTATCAAGGAGATGATCCCCCCTGGTGCACTTGTCATGCTTACACCTCTTATTGTGGGGATCTTGTTTGGTGTTGAAACCCTCTCTGGAGTTCTTGCTGGTGCTCTTGTTTCTGGTGTCCAGGTTGGCACTCTTTTCAAAGGCTGTTTCCATTTTCGTAATCTCTTACCATGCTGCATGTTTCATTCATAATCTATATCGTTTCTGTTCAGATTGCCATCTCTGCATCCAACACTGGCGGTGCCTGGGACAATGCAAAAAAATACATCGAGGTAAAACATTTGAAGATGATATGATAGCATATCATCGAGCAGGTTTCTTTCAATCCATATTTGCCCAAGTGGATTAATTTTGGTTCTCTTCATGGTTTTACAGGCTGGTGCATCTGAGCATGCAAGAACCTTGGGCCCAAAAGGTTCAGACCCACACAAGGCTGCTGTCATTGGTGACACCATCGGTGATCCCCTCAAGGACACCTCAGGCCCCTCACTGAACATCCTCATCAAGCTCATGGCTGTCGAGTCTCTTGTGTTCGCTCCCTTCTTTGCCACCCATGGAGGCATCCTCTTCAAATGGCTTTAGAGGAAGAATGGAAGATCGATGGGTAATTTATTTTTGCCGGGGAAGAGCACTAGATACCTATGTCATAGAGAAGTTTCAGTTTACCCATATCGTGCAGTTCTTCCTTTTTGTTTTGCTTGTATTGTGTCGCAGTCATGTTGAACTTGTCAGCCATGATATCTCCTAGTTTCTCGGGTCTAGTTGCAGTAGCCGAGTGGAGCAAACGTCTAGCATTCTACAGGATTGGAGTCTGGACATGGGTGTATTGGGAAGTGTGATATTGCCTGTAGATATTTCGATGATGATGATCAAGGAATGCACAATTCAGATTTTCCTGTCTTAGTGATTAGTGTATCTCTGGAGTTTATGTTGCTTTTATTTTGGATGATGATTAGGGTTGGGATGGCACCAATTAAGGAGAAATTGATTTAACATCGGTTGAGATGGTTTGGATATGTCCAACGGAGACCTCCTGAGGCGCCGGTGCGTAGTGGGGTTCTAAAGCGGGTTGATAATGTAAAGAGCGGTAGAGGTCGACCTAAACTGACTTGGGACGAGTCGGTTAAGAGAGACCTTAAGGAGTGGAATATCTCCAAGGATTTAGCCATGGATATGGCGCTTGGAGACTAGCAATTGACGTGCCTGAACCGTGACCCTAACTCTATCTGTCTTGTGCCTTTTATGTGCTTCTCTATTTTGTGTCTCTTTTGGGTTTCACCTCTAGTCTACCCCAACTTGCTTGGGACAAAAGGCTTTGTTGTTGTTGTTGATTGGATGTCTTCGCCTGCTGCCTTTTCTTGTCATACACAGGTCACGAAGTTGTATACCTTCTGTTCCAAACTGAGTTGTTTTTAATTAGCTTTGTTTTTAATTAGCTTTCTAGATCAAACTTGTCTGGTTTTTGACAATGTTTATATAGAAAAATGCACACATATATATACCACATCACCAAGATTAATTAGTTTGATAATGTATTTATTTGGTATTCTACTCTCTTCGTTTTTAAATTATAGTTCATTTGACTTTTTCAACCATAAGTTTGATCGCTCGTTTTATTTAAAAAATTTATATTAACGTAGTTAAATTTAAATTATTCTTGAAAAAATTATTAATAAATTAAGCCAAAAAAAATTTTGTGATATTTTATACATTTTTTTTTGAATAAGAAGGCAGTGATCAAACTTGAGGCTAAAAAAGATCAAATTAACTATAATTTGGAATGGATTTAGTAACTATTTATTTCTACAAACTTAGTGAAAGTTAGACAACTTAGGATGAAACAAAAACTGTTTTTCAATTTTAAAACTAAAACTGACTTTCAACTTTAAAATGGAGGGATTTTTTTTTTTTTGCTTACATACTCCCTTCGTTTCTTTTTAATTGTCGCTTATGCTTCCCAAGAAATAAATGCCGACAATTTTAATAAATACTAAATATCATTGATTAGTATTATAATTAGTATCATCGGAAAGATCTTTGGATCTGGTTTTTTTAACAAATTTATTTGAAGACATAAATATTGCACGTATTTTTTGTAAATCGAGTCAAACCCTTGACACGAAAACCCATAACGACAATTAAAATGGGACAGAGGGAGTATCTAATTCCTGAAACAGGAGAAACCTACCAAGTAGATTCCTGAAACGGGAGAAACCTACCAATTTACCATTCTTGAAATAGGATCTGTAACCTTTTTTTGGCACATGTAATTGTAGGTTTATCGAAATTTACTCCAAAGTTAGGAAGGTGCCGTTAAGCCCACGAAGCCCGTCACATCCTTTTTTGTTTATTTAAGAAAGGAAAAAAAAGGACAAATGTGGCCCATGATTGGTCAATGAAAGTTTGGCCCACATTTAAGTAAAAAGATCTCTTCTTTCTTGGCCGAAGTCCCATGATCCCTCCCATCTACCTTCCTCGATGGCAGCAAGTCGTGGGGAGCGCAAGCTATGCCCCGGATGACTGGACATTGGAATACGTGTGTGCAGATTTGATGGCGGTAGGCAGCACCTGCGGTGCCAGTCGCTGCTATTGCGAGGTTGGCGCCGCACTCCTGTTTGGTTCTCGTTTCAAAGCAACCTGGTCCGTATCAGGCGCTGAGCAGCCAGGTGGTGCACAAGCAACAACATCTTGATTGGTTGGCTGTAGTCGATGGACATGGCTGCACTTTGTTTGGTTGGCAGGTCCCATGCTGGCTACACTCGTATAACTGAGGAGGGTCACAGAAGATGCCTGCGCTGCACCAACCAGACTGTTTGGTTCATATCTAGAGAACCAAACAGCTTGCAGCCTGCATCCCATGGGCCTGGTCAGGTTATATCTAGAGAACCAAACAGCTTGCATCGGTCAATCCAATATTGAAAAAAGGTTATCCACAGGCAGCTGGATATTGGATGAACCAAGAACAAATTGGAAGTATTATCTTATATAAAAAAGGAAATTGCAAGTATACTGGATGAACCAAGAACAAATTGAAAGTATTATCTCTTCTCTACAACTACAATTAAAATGAATAAAAAAATAGAAACATTTGATGCGGTAAATTTTTTCGGCTCGCCTCTCCCTGCCGCCGTGCGATCCCCACACCCCTCCGTAATTTTCTTCCCCTCGCGTGCTTGCAAGCAGCCCCGTGCGATCCCTCCCCCGGTAATCACACCCGGCTCCTCCGTCCGCTCGTCTGGGCGATCCCTCTCCCCGACAATTTCGTGCGCACCTGCCGCATTTCCGTCTGACCCCTCAGGCGGTGGCCCCAAGCAGCAGCGAGGCAGAGCTCACCGGCAGGTGCTCTCTCGCCCCCCGACCCCATAGGCGCGGCGCCAAGCAACGGCGAGGCGGAGCACCCCAGCGGGTGCGCTATCTGCCTTCTCTGTCCTCTCCAGAGGTGCTCGAGCGTCCGTGGAAAGAAAAAAAAGAGTAAAATTCACGCCGGCCCTTAAACTTGGCAGCCGGTGTCATTCCGGTCCATAAACTTGTAAAGTGCTAACTGTGGGTCCCTAAACTTGGTTGGCAGTATCATTTCGGTCCCTAAACTTATAAGGCGATCACCGCTAATCCCTAAACTTAGTCGGCGGTGTCATCTAGGTCCATGAGCTTGGTTTTGAGTCTTATCGGAGTCAAAATAGGATAATCTAACAACTTTATTTAAAAATAATTCATAACTTTGTCATATGAACTCGAATAAAGACAATCTATATATCGAGTTGTAGCCCTCAACGTGATCTACAACTTTACAGTTGAAACTTTTTTAAATTAAAATTGTTTAGGGTCTCAAGATATTGTTGTATATTTATAGATTTTGAAATGTTAGTTTAAAATTATTAAAAATTTTTGGATTTTGACATGGTCTATATAAAAGTTATAGTTCTCAATACGATTTACAATTTTGTAGTTGATAATTTTAGTTAAAAAGTTTTAAACTTTAAATTTCAAAATTTATAAACTTACAACAATATTTTAGGATCCTAAACAACTTCAAAAAAAAAAAAATACTTTTCAAATATAAAATAGTAAATGGTATTGAGAACTATAACTTTTATATAGATCTTGTCAATATCCAAGGTTGTTTGATAATTTTAAATTTTAAATTTCATAAATAATAAATAATATTTTTGGATCCTAAACAGGATTAGGTGGGTCCTCTTTCTCTTCTTCAATGAAAAATTGGGCGTCATCATTTATAAATGGTTTTAATTCTTCAGTAAAAATAGCATTAACCTTCTCTATTGGGTCCGGCTCAGGAAGCAGCTCTATCTTGATTTTCAAAGAATGGGTTATAGGCATAGAGACCTTGAAACCTTTCCCGAGACTAATATCTAATTTCTCTTTTTGACCTTCTCTAACGAGCTTTCCTATTAGTAAACCTATTAACACATTAAACTCCCAGGACATCAAAGATATAGAAATTTAACGGAACTTGAACTCCATAAACCAAAATAGGAAGGGAACACAATACTCCTAAACTTGGAATAATGTGACCTGAAAGACTTTTTAAAGTTTTAATAGTTGGAATTAGTGGCATATCTTCTAAAATTCTTTTAGTAAACGAAAGAGACATGATATTAACACCCACAATTGGATTATAATGAGTAGTAAAAGGATATTTATCAACCCGACATTCAAAAGTAATGTAAGAAGAATTTAAACGAATAACATCTTTCAAAAGTTCTCGATTCTTCTAACCATTCTTCACTTAAGACAAAGACTAACTCTTTCGTAAACTTTTAAAAAAACTTTACCTCAAAAAGATGAATAAGATCAATATTTTTAAATTTTCTAGATTCTTAAGGTTTCATAACTACCCGATAATTAGAGGTGTTTCCGTAATCATCAAAAATATCATCCTCTAAATCAAGCATAAAATCAGAAAATAGAATTTTCTCTTCTTTATTCAAAAGTTTAGATTTCAAAATAGCTAAAGATTAAGATTCGAGCAATGATTCAGATTCAGCTATAGATTCTTCTTTCTCTTCGGGAAAATCATTCAAGATATTTATAAAAATAGTTTTTGCATGTGTAGCAGATAATATACATGAACGCTCCTCCCCAGCCAAATTAAGATATTCCTTAGTTTTTTCATTAAGGTCCAAAAAAATGTTGTAAAAGAATGGGTTCTGGCAAAGCAAGACTTGGACCTGAATTTACGAAACTATCAAAACGTTCCCAAGCCTTATCTAGTGATTCGTTATCTAATTGTTTAAAACCTATAATTTCAAAATAAAGTTTAGCGACTTTCTTGATAGGAAAAAATTTAAGACAAAAGTTAGAACATAACGCTTCTCAATCTCCCTGACTACTCCCAACATAATGCTTATACCAGTGTTTAGCTCGTCCCGTTAACGAGAACAGAAAAAGCTTCCACCTTAACGTCTCATCAGCTATGCCTTTAATGTGTAGACATAAACAAGTTTCTTCAAAATCATTCAAATGGGAATAGGGGTTTTCGCTAGAACTGCTAGAAAAAATATTTTTCTGAACTAAATGAATTAACTCCGGGCGTAGCTCATAGCCAGGTGATGTAATGGGTTTAGATGATTGTACTGGCTGTAAACGTGAGCCCGATGGTGCTCCGTATTGATATAAAAGTTGAGATACGGGTTCTATATTAAAAGATAAAAAAACAAAAGTAAAGACCTAAAAGCTAATTAAAAAGAAAAAGTATAATATAGGAATTAAGCTAAATTTAAAGTCAATCTCAGCAAACTGTTTCCCGGCAACGGTGCCAGAAATGCTTGTTGGTATTAATTAAATGCACACAAGAAATAAGATTATCCGCAAGCGCACAGATACAATACCGTTGTAGCACTTCACCAAGATAAACCCTGTTTTAAATATCGAACCCAAAGTAATAGTAGGTGACGATGACTAAGTCTATAAACTTAACCCAATGCACAATCAAGCTAGAAAATAGTGAGAACAAGGAGAACAATGTGGATTATCTAGTTCTGGTCTTTGTAAGTGGTTATTTTATATCATATGATCATGAGCGATAACTTAATAAAATAGAAGTAGAAATCAGAGTTCTCTTCTACCAAGCACCTTTTGCTTGCCAAACCTATTAACAAAGCAAGTGGACTACAGAGGATTCAATAAAGCTATAAGTCACCTTCGCGAGCTACCACTATCCGAAAAATAAGGGGACATTCACAAGTAAACATAGCTCAAACACCACGTCTACGCTACGAATACTACTTCAATGAAGAAACTATCAAGATCAAAGTACTCAATAAGAGTTGCAAACTAGAAGAATAATATGAACAAAACACTTACTTTAACCAGAAGTTGACTACCAAATGATCTCAAGATGTAAACTCCAGGCGAGGGAGGTTGATCTTGAAGAATGCAGCGACGAAGAAGCACCGACAGGCCGGAACTCCTCCAGAACTCTACTCTCCAACTCTATCTCTCTAATCTCTAAACAAGAACTAGTTCTAGATTGAACTAGCCTCTCTTGATTGCTAACCTAGATCTACTAGATAGGAATTAGGGTTTCTGGCTCTTCAGCTCTCCATTGATCTGGCTCTCTTCCAGGGGGGTACAGGTCCATATTTATAGTCCGGTGGGATGAACATCAACCGTAGGATCAAACCGACTTAATGTAGGGCCAAGATGCATTCTCAAACACGATGGAGAAGTACGCAGAGGCTGACAGGTGGGGGGCCACCTTGGGAGGCCGGCCGGCCCCACCCCAAAACGGCTCGGGCTCCGCCTTCTTCTGGTGTCTTCTGGATCCTTCCTAATCCTTCTGGTGATATTTTCCGTCGCGGTTAAGTTTCGTAGCATTTATGCACTTTAATCCTCAATTATGCACTTTCTAGATAACTCCCTGGAAAACAGACAATTCACCAAAACTCGTGGAAATTGTTAGTAATAACCTCCTATTCTATGATATTGTTATAATTTGCAAGAAAGATTGACGGTTAAAAATAGACGTTATCTACCGTCAACGGTACTCAAAGGTGTTTTAGGACTTCTCTTCAGTGGCATCTTCGAAGGAGCTGGAGCCGTTTCGTAGCTCCTTCAAAATGGCTATGGGTTTTCTATTTTTCACTAGAAAACAACTCAGTACAAAATATTTGATAGAGTTTTTTCAGAGAAGCTGGAGCCAAGGCCGGAGTTCTACCAAACAGGCTCCCGTACTAATAAAGTATTAACGTATAGGTTAATATAATACCATACTAATACTAAATTAATATGATAATAACCGCATATTGTAATAAAATAAGTTTTTACAAATCACAACATTAGTTTCCTTTTTCTATGTCCCTCGACAAGTGGTGATAATTTCCTTTTAAAGAATCTTTACAATGTGCTCTGACTGTCTATCAAAATAGTCATATAATAAAATTATAGCAGATACTAATGTGCAAGCAACCATTAGTATAATTAAAAGTAGCTAGTGAAATGCAAGCCATAGTGACACTAGTATAATTTGAGATTTTTTTAACTCGCCAGGATTTGAGAATTGAGATGCTGAGAATAGGAAGATGAACCCTGCACGTACTCTCTAGTATAGTAGTATCTACTCTGTTGGAACGCAAGCAATTTGTCTTTTGCATTGAAGAATAATTTTGAGATTGGATGTTTGGGAAATGGGATTTTAGGTTACCTCCGTAGAATAGGATTGAATAAATGGAGACTCAGTAGAGCGGCGGCGGTGGCCGTCCGCCCGTCCATCGTCGCTGTCAACACCGAGTGACGCCGGTTGATCGGCCACGATCATGGAGCGGCGGCGAGAGCATTGACGCGCCGCCAGGGATGTTTCTAGGTGGAAGCTGGATGGCCGGACAGCGGAGATGAATCGTGAATGTTTCGGATTTGTATGGGGCTACGGCAAAAGCTACTGAACGTGAATACAGTACGTGATTTTTGCCCTTCTCTCTTGGGTTGTAGCCTACTGGGCTTTCACAAACTGAGCTGTTTATTCACAATTTAACTGTATTGGGCTACCATTGTTGCTGGCCATCGGGGTCATCGTATTTTTTTTTTACCGGGTCATAGCTGGTGGAAAAATACGTACATACTGGGTCCGTAGAAATCCATCGGGGTCACGCGACCCCGGTGACTCCACGTAGATCCGCCCCTGAGATCACGTCGAGGGCTACAATTTTGTTATAAAGTTTGCCTTCATTCGAGCTAATATGAAAAAGTAATGAATTATTTTTAAAATAAAGTTTTTAGATTATCCTATTTTGGCTCAGATAAGACTCTCAAACCAAGTTCATGGACCTAGATGACACCGTCGACCAAGTTTAGAGATTAGAGGTTAGCATTGTACAAGTTCATACCATTGTACAGGTTCATAACACAAGTTCAGGGACTGGAATGACACTGCCGACCAAGTTTAAAGACCTACAGTTAGCATTGTACAAGTTCATGGACTGGGATGACACCGGCTGCCAAGTTTAGGGGCCGGCGGTGGATTTTACTTAAAAAAAAACCCACGCGACTTCCACCGCCGCCTCCTGGTTCCTGATTCGACCGCCGGCGGCGCAACGTCACCACGGCAGGGAAGCGACGGCGCGGGGCGGCCGACGCGGCGGTGCACGAGGTCGCGTGGAGACGCAGAGGCGCGGGGGCTGGAACCGCGGGGCCACGGCGACGGCGCACGATTCGTCGTCGCGGGTGACCGTAGCAGGGCCAGGGCATGTGGGGATGTCGGGAGTTGGCAGCGCAGACGCGGGCTGCTGGCGTCGGGCCGCGCAGGCGCAAAGTCGCGCAGTCGGGCGTGCGCCTCTCGTCTGACTCTGCCGGCGATGGGGGCGCGTTCATCGCGGGAACGGGGCCATAATCATCGTGGGGACAGGGCTGGATGACGACGTGCTGGGGCTGCCTCGCGACGTGGAGCGAGGACGACGAGCGGCCCTGCGCCTAGGGCGGGATCACCTACGACGCGCGCACCTGCCGCGTCTCCGCGCTCTCCCTCGCTGGGTTCGGCCTCTCCGGCAAGCTCGGTCGGAGCCTCATACGCTGGGGGTCCGCGCGCGCCTGGCCGTGATGGGGCGATGCCGGCACTGGGGGGTTGATGCGGAGGCCGCTACCATGTCAGACGTCTCGTCTTATCTCGGCATTATCCGGGCGGGGCCTATGGATCGTGACATCAAGCAGGTGCGTGCTATTAACCCTTCTCTGGATGGATCGATTTCCTATATGTGCTCTCCGCCTGCGAGTCGCAGATCGATTGTGGCAATGGTTAAGCCGGAACAATGTTGTTTTTGACAAGACACCAATTTGCTCTTTTATACAGGTTATATATAGGGGTACCCATTGGACCAGGACATAGTCACTGTTTCAGAAGGAGAAGAGGCAAAACTCCTTAAGAAATACACGCCGTCTTTTGGAAACTTTGACAATAAAAATCTTCGCCAAGTATGGTTGGAGGTTTAGCAATAGGTTAAATTTATGAAAAACTTTTGCTTTATCTCAGCCGTTTTGTCTGGCTGTTTGGGTGTGCGTACTTTTGGGGTTGACGGAGTCTACCCTAGATTGCATTTTATAATAATTATCGGTCGCATATATTGTTTGATATAGAGACTGGGTTTTTTTTTCATTTGCTTAATGAAATAAACTCCCTTTATCTAAAAAAAACTTATTAGACAGAGCGTGAAGATAAGGCTGGATTAGGATACTTGAATACAACCAGCATGCTTTAAACTGATTATATGCTGACAAGTGATAAAATGATATTTTCATCTGTTTCTTACCCAAAAATTCATTTCATATTTTTGCTATTAAGGGATCACAATTGTCATACCCAATAATGTTTAACATACGAGCTGCTGGGGGCACTGATCAAAACCCTGTCTCAGTTCTGGAGTTTGTAGTGAGATGCTTCATGAGCTCGCTTCCAAGTACATCTGACAAGATGCTAATAATACAAAGTAGTTAAAACAAAGGCAATACTAAAGCAAGGGTGCTGAATTGTTGTGCTGAGTTCATTTTTACCTGTGTCGTCTATGCTTCGGTAGTTCTGCCCAATGCTAAAGCAAGTGTCACACCCGGTTTTCCAAAGAATACCGAGCGCTAACTATATGTGTGCCCAGGATGTCCACACAACACATATAGCAATAAAAATGGAGATTATCAAAGACAATGGTTTATTATATATCGAAACATATTTACAACAAAGCTTACATCTATTACAGAGCATAGCGGAACTATCCTTAATCTTCTATCTTTGGGTCTCCATACTCCACAGGGACGGTTGACTGGGGGAAAACTCGCCTAGCAGTCTTGAAACAGCTCAGGGAAACACCTCACTTGAAACGCCATCTGGTACCCATCCGGGATTTTGTTGATTGTAAAGCAAGCGTCAGCGCACCATGCTCAGCAAGCATAACATGAGGGGATGCAAGGCTCAAAAGGCTAGACACGGCTGAACTGCGGTTAGCACTTTTAATTGGTCATGTTTTATTATTATACCTGACTTCCTAGGTTATGCTTAGCACCCCAAGTGAATATATATAATTATCATCATCAAGGATTAATCATCATCATCATCCATAACCTCCACCGAACCATCTATCTCGAAAAGGATCCAGGCCGCTCGTGACCGTGAGCTCGGCTGATATATCAGTTTTACACTCTGCAGAGGTTGTACACTTTCACCATGAGTCGTGTTACCCATATGCCCGAGGTGATCAGCCTCTTGACTCACTTCCAAGGTAAGTCGGCAGGGTTCACTACGAGGCCTTTCCAAAGACACCCTAACAAGTTAGTAGCCGCGAGGTTTCAGCAGCTAGGCGAATGGAGCCCCCCTTCAAGACTGGTGCACAAATGACCGCAGCCCAGCAACACATCTTGACAGGCAAGAAGCCATTCTGCAACCTAGGCCCCCCTCTTGCGCCTTTCGGTAACCACTAACAAGCTAGAGAAATCTAGTTACTTAGCCAAGACCAGAGCCATATAGTCCTCATGGTTGTACGGATGTCCTGGGTGGCCGCTTTAAGATTGAGTCCTTATGGAGGGCCGACTAGAGCACCCAACAGGCCCAATGCTCTAGCCCCCTTCTGTCCATGTTGCTCAAAAGCAACACTTTAACCATTGATTCCATAAGTCATCATTAATCAGAATTAACATTATAAGGTTTGGTGATTGCAAGCTAAGCAAAGCTATCCATATGCATCAACCCAGGGTAACAAGGAACATGGTACAAAAGTACTAGGTAAAGTCCTTAGGGGTTTATCATATTAGACACATGCATATGAAAGTGATTAAATGGTTATTAGGTAGCAAAGAACTCATGTTACACTTGCCTTCCAAAAGCAGGACAAACTTTCCATCCTTTCCTTCCGGATCATCCTTGCACAGCTCCACCTCTAACGATAGCATCCACCAGCACAAGCATCTTAAACAAACCTAGAAACAATACACCAAGCATTATAAAAGAAACACATAACAGTTTGAAACACGTAGGACTTATAACTATGATCGCTTGAGCGCAAAAAACAACCAAAAGGAAAGCCGGGATTAAAGGATGCGAGAGTTGAAAGGTATAGATGGAAATGGTTGGATTTAGGTGAGCAAGGTGGGTTTTGTACTAGAAGGAGCATACACATCAGAACAATAAGGGTTGGTTATTTGTATAGGTTACTTGGGAACATGTCATTATCAACCAATGCACAAGGGTGGATTCAAGATAAAGGGAAAAGATTATGGAGAATGGTGCACCGGTTGAGCATACTTGACGGTGGATAGCGGCGGTAGCGATGGTCTGTGAACATGATAAGTCAGAGACACATTGCACTAATTAGCTTGGATTGGAACTTGTTAGGTGATCATGTGCAACTAGGAGACAGACATTCATGTAAGAGGACTCGAGTGGGGAACGCGGCGGATCACTGAGGCATCTCGGACTTGCACATCGGTGGGCAGCGGTAGTTATGATGAGTGGTTGCGTGGTTATCGAAAGGACCAAAGGGTGATATCTTTCATGGGGTTGCTAGGTACTGTATGTACTATGTTGTGGCAACTGGACATGGTGTTTCGCCAAAGTGGATAGTTGGGGAACGAGATTGCAAGATTGTATGGCGTGGTTGTTGGCATTGCAAGAGCAGCGACATGATGATATTTATATATTTGGTGATGTGGTTTATATAGACAAGACAACTTTAAGATATGTGTGTAAGTATATGATAAACTCTATGGTTGAAGGGCTTGATCACTGGAGTAGCGAATCATCGAGAACGCGCATGCCAACCGGCATCAATGCGGCTGCGGGGCAGCAGAGACAGCGAGCACAAAACTGGATAATATCTCTTTCGTCTTTGATGATATGATCATGGAACCTTGCAGAGGTGTGTGCAAGTATGTAAATGATAGTCTAGCCAAAGGATACATATTGGGGTTCAATGGATCAACGGGAACGCCATTGCCAAAAACAAGGTGGGTGCTGTTTGGACAGCAAGGGTAGTGGACGCTTCGGCCGATATCTCGGCCATCGGAGATTGCATAGCCAAACCAATTTGTGGGATCATGTGCAGAGATGTCATGAGCATGTGGGTTCAAGGGATAGTGTATTTGGGCTGTGGATTAGCAAGGAACGCCAACACGACTCAGAGTTGCAATCTGCCAAGACAGCAGGAGCAGCGGGTACGGAGATGGCGATATCTCTAGTTTCTCAACTCCTATGGCGGAACCATTTTACAGAGGTGTGTTCAAGGATATAATCTACATAGTCACCAAAGAGATTGATGTTTGGATGAACAAAACAGCGAGGAACGCAACTTCCGCCAACGACAGCAAATCTGCCCGCAAGGACAGCAACACATACACCGGGTAAACTTCATCGGGGGATCAACCATACGTCATCTATGGTACTTGATATGCAGAGATGGATACAAGAAGAACATGGGGATGATGATGGAGGGTTCTCACCATGGGGATTGGTGTGGTGGAGCGAGGAGAGGCATCAACGGTGGCCGGTGACGATGATCTAGTGCATCGGGGCATCCTTCTCGCGTTGCGGTTGATCGGGGCAGCCATGGGGGAGGATGAGGAGGAGCAGGGGCGTCCCTCCTCTGTCCTTGACGTGGGAAATGAAGGGGGGAGGCGTGAGGGGCTGTGGGGGTGGTATATATGAAGGGATGGTGAGGGAGGTGAAGGGTGGGAAGGCAAAGGGTCTTGGCTTGATATTTTCATGTCTTGGTTGATATTTTTGTGGCATATTGAGAGGCTCCAAGGGGGTCACGTGGGAGAGGGGAGAGGAAGAGTTAGAGGGCTGGTTGGGCTCCATGTTGGTCCAAAAAAAGAGAAGGATGGTTGGGCTTTGATCCGAGGCTAGAGCTAATGAGAGATTTGGACCGGAACGGTGTCGGAGGATGGAAAGAGTTGGGTTGACCCATTAGCAAAAAAGAGAGAAATGGGGAGGTGTGGTTTACTAATGATCTACGTTGGTGGATTTTTTCCCAAGATAAGACAAGATGGAAGGAAAGAGTTGGGCTTGATTCGCCAAGCTATCGAGTTGCGATTAGGGTTTTTATAAAATTGAAAGCTTCAAAGAGATGGGACTAAGGCTATAGAGATTTCAAGGATGGATCATATATAAGTTTGGCTTTGATCAAGAGGAGAAAAGGTGAAGGGAAAAAAGGGCCCATGTAGATGTTTCCTAAGGTGAAGAGAGAAAAGCAATTCAAAATTAAGATTAACTTGGATACATGACACGTGATTGATTTGACTTGAACAAGATGAGATTGAATTGTGTGAGAAAGAAGAGATATAAAGATTGGTCACTTAGCATAGACTTTGGGCTATGGAGAAGACTAAATCAAAAGAGACTAGGAGCTCAAATATAAGGGAGAAAGGATAAAAGAAAAAAGAGAGAGAGCAGGGCTATGACTAGTTACGGTTTTTTAGAGGGCATAAGATTGAGTGTCCGGCAAGGTGAAAGTTTGGGATCCATCAAGGTTATTAGAACAAGGATCAATGATTAAGGTATTATGTGGTTCCCAAGGACTTGATCATGGTATTGAGGCCAAGGAAAGTTGGTCAAAGATTAATAGGGATTTGCTTCGAATGAAACCCGATGCGCGCGTTTGAAAACATTTAAACTCATTTTTCACACAAGAACACTGTGCAATGGCATGAAGTGCAACAAACAAGTCATATTAAATTGAAAAAAAGTTTTAGAAAATGGTTTCTTCACTCTTTAGATTGAGAACAAACTTAACAAAAGGTTGGAAACTTTTAGAGAAACGTTAAATCATTTATTTTATTTAGTGTTTTCAAGGCACATCCCCAAAATAGAAATTTTGGGGTGTGACAGCAAGCATATAGCTGATAAAGTTTGTGAAAAGTTTGCCATGAAATTCGAAAGATTTGCTAACTCAATTCAGTGTAGTCCACAATTGGATTACTTCTGTATAAAGGCAGTCAGGGAACATAGAAATATGGTATGCAAATTACCTAGGTCAGGGGCATACCAGCATATGTTCTATAAATTTTCTTTGGGTGCCAAAATATTTCTTAATAATACACTTATCTGGTTAAGTGGAATCCGTTCTCAAAATAAATAGTTATTGGAGCACCTCTATTAGTTTCTATGTCCATGTTGTGGGCCAACTAATTAAGAGCCTCTATTAAATTATTCTCTACATCACATCATGTGATTACAATTGACCATATATTTTTTTTGCTAACATTATGTACAGTGCAAGTTGGTCCCAAATCAACCTTCTTCCTTCATTCAAATATCTGCACAGCCTTATCCTACCAATGTGGTGTGAATCTGGTCCGTAAGTTATCACTAACATTATTCTACCTGATGATGCTCTATGAAAGAAAGTGTTTTGTCATCTAGGACTCCTCTGTTTGCATCACATCTCCATTGAGCAAATGGTGAACATAAAACCTTCTTGATGTGTTATTTTCTTTTAGTACATCATATTCAGATGTTTATGCTAGAAACAGAGGAGTCAACAGCTCACCAATTGATTCATAGTCTGAGTTGATCCTTGTTCTCTGCATGACCTGGGAAGTAGTATTGTAGTAGTAGAAAAACGAATGAATGACATAATTGTAATCTATGTGTTCTAACTCTGAAATCAGACAGCCTAATTTCAAGTTTCTGCAAGCCATGCCAAGATAAGGAGCTACAGCCAATATTTCTACTAAGAATATTAATGCTTGTTTTGCTACTGCTGTATAAGCCATGGAATTGCAGGAACTATAATCTATAACAGAAACACAAGCCCCCTAGGATTAGGGCCATTTCGATCTATGGTTTTATATAGACAGGTGCGTACTTTCAATCATATTTGGTCCAACAATTCAGAATGGTGCATATGCATACATATACAGTACTTGCCTAGATTATTTTTTCTACTAAACATAGGTAGGCAACTTGCAGTAGTAGTATGTGGATGGCGTCTAAATTGCTCATGCTAAGCGGGCACAAGGATTGATGGATCCGCAGGCCTCGCAAGCGGCAGTAATATGAGGCCGATGAGCTGGAACTTCAGAGCTAACTGAGGAGAGTGTCGGCAGTAGCAACAGAATGATGCTGCCTGATGAGGGATGATATAGCAACCACGAGGGTGCAACACAACATCTTTGTGAGGAGCAGCAGTGGTTGCATCATTGCCTGGGGGCCCCTATGGGACCACACCGTCCCAGTCATTTCTCTAGGTGTCAAATTTCTGATATGGGAAGAAGAACTTGTGCTTGTGCTACAGCCAGGAAGAATTTCTGTTTGTAACGCGAGCAAAAGTTTCTCAGAAATTTGACATCCTAGGACTTCAGATATGGGAAGAACTACTTGTGCCTTACAAACAGGTCATGTGGACGTTTGTCAAAAAAAAAAAAAGGTCATGTGACGTGCAATGCTAAAAAGAAAATCTGTACGAAAGTATGGTACAAAATTAGACATCTGCTAGGTTCTTACTGCCTTTTCTAATTGAATGTTTGTTAGGCAAGAACATTTTTTTATCTATTTATTTTTTATTCATGTATGAATAAAATTGCTATAGATTTTTTTTTTTTTTGCAAGCCCACAATAATATCTTAAACACATTTAGGCAAAATATAGTAAAATAGAGTTGTAGCGAAGAAGCCTACAATAATTGAATATGCTTGTTTTGATTTTATTGTATTGTTATCTTATCTTGCAATCTATGTACTTTTAGTATAAGAGTTTTGTTGTCCCATAGCAACGCACGGACATGCTATCTAGTCCTTTAAAAAAAAGAAAATTGGAAGTATTGGAATGAAGGATATAAGCTGATAGACTCCCAAAAGGTTTATGGGATTGGCCTCTCTTTTTTTTTCTCGACCGTGCCATTTATTAAGAGGGAATAGAGTTACAAGCAAACACAACACTTGCAAGGCAATAGGAAATTACGAAAGCAAGCACAAACGAAAAGAAAGGCAGCTGGCACTGGGTGAAAGCTAGGAGGAAAAACAGAGCAGCCCCAGAAGCGACCTCGATCAGGTGCCGAAAACCTGCCAAATCCCACGCACTGGCGTGCCTCATCCATGATGCTGCTCAGAAGAAGCTGATCCACCGAAGCCGCCTGTCGCCCGAACGTTCTGAGCTCTTGGATTGGGCCTCATTCCGTGTGAAACCCTAGGATTGAAGAATTTCAATGCAATTTCCTGTCCTCCTCCCTCCTCGTTGCATGCTGCATAGTAAGTTACCAACACATTTGGAAGCCTCGAAGGTCTACAAAAGATTTTCGTCGGGTGCATAGTACAGCCACGATTAGATCAATGACACGAGCATTGCAAAATTTAACTCCTAATCGTCGTCCGGTGCGTTAACAAAGTCAATCAATTCCAAACTCCTAATTGTAGATGACGATTGTTTGGCTGGCTTGCCCAGAGGCGTTTGCAGCTGCAGGTTCGATGGCCTTGACAGACAGACAGAGTCAGACACCCAGATCTTCTTGTCCGAAGACGAAGGTTGAAAGCAGGTTCCCGCTGCCCCTTCACCGCCTCTCCTAGTGGTTAGCTAAGCCGGAAGATGACTCCATGCATCCTGTCGTTTCCATAGTTGCCAACCACATAGAGACAGGGTCTTTTTTTTTATTGGCCAAAAAAGGATGGGGCTCAGTCGGTCTTGGATTTTAGGCCCATAAGCTTAATCCACTTTTTTGTGAAGATCATTGCAAAGGTTTTGGCAATGTGGTTGGCACCTCACATGAGCAGTTTGGTCTCCAAGAGCCAGAGTGCCTTCATTAAAAAGAGAAGCATCCATGATAACTTCATGTCGGTTCGATGCGTTGTGCGTCGATTCCATAGAACCAAGACCCCTGTCCTATTTTTCAAACTTGACATCACAAAGGCTTTTGACTTGGTCCGTTGGGAGTATCTACTCACCCTGATGAGCAAGCTCGGCTTCACCCCTCCCCCAAAATGGAGAGAGTGGGTGGCTGCTCTGCTGTCAACATCATCTTCTCTGCTATCGACCCGCTGCAAAAAACTCTTGACCTTGCAAGGAAGGAGGACTTTTGAAAAAATTCAGGGGAAAGCAAGCTATCATGCGGACATCCATATATGCGGATGACATGGCAGTCTTCGTTAGGCCATATAGGGAGGATGTCACTGCGCTCGCTAATATTCTCACCAAGTTCGGCGAAGTGTAGGGACTCAAAACAAATTTTTAGAAGTCATCCGTCATCCCTATAAGATGTCAAGGTGTCGACCTTGTCCTTGTTTAGATTGCAAAGATTGAAAAAAATTTGAACTGTAGCGTATCGTTTGTATTTGGCAAATATTGTCCAATCGTGGACTAACTAGACTCAAAAGATTCATCTCGTGATTTACAACCAAACTATGCAATTAGTTATTTTTTTACTTACATGCATGCGGGTAAAAATTGATGTGATAGAGAGAGAGAGTGAAAAAACTTGAAATTTGGGAGGAATCTAAACATGGCCTAGGTCCTGCATGATTTCCCTGCAAGACGAGCGTATTTCCCGACTAAATATTTGGGGCTACCCCTAACAGGCACTAGATTGCGTACAATTGATTTCCTGCCCCTGGTTGACAAGGCTGTGAGCAAGCTTAGTGTTTGGAATGGCAAGAATATTAACTATGCAGGAAGGTGCACTCTAGTCAAAGCGATTCTCACCTCACAAGCTGTGTATTGCCTCACATCGCTAAGAGCTTCCTAAAGGCACGCTCAAGGAAATTGATAACCTCATGAAGAGATTCCTCTAGGCGGTATCCGAGAAGTTAACTAGGGGGGAATGCAAAGTGAATTGGCCACGCTGAAGTTAACTAGGGGGGAATGCAAAGTGAATTGGCCACGCTCAACGCCAGACCAATTGATTCTGGGGGTCTAGGCATTCTTCATCTTGGAAAATTTGCAAGAGCACTACGCCTTTGGTTGTGGAAAGATTGGAAAGATGGAAAGATAACAAACAACACAAGCACGCCATGTGACACGACTGATAGGCTCCTATTCGCTGCAGCAACTTCGATCACAATTGGCGATGGTAGGAAAACATTCTTTTGGAGCAGTGCCTAGCTACAAGGTCAAAGGCCCTGAGATCAAGCGTCGAATATCTTTTGAATTACAAGAAACAAAAACAAGTCACTCGATGAAGGTATGCGCAACAGAGCGTGGATTAGAGACATAGACCTGAGGCATGCTGGCTTCACCTCCCAGCACTTTGTGGAGTATATCCAGCCCTAGAATGCTCTTAGCCACATCCAGCTATATTCTGACAGACTGGAAATTAGAGACGGATGGAAAATTCACAACAGGGTTTACCTACCATGCACAATTTATTGGAGTGACGCTGACAAATTTCAAACACCTCATCTAAAAAGTCTGGGAGCCATCAAAATGAAAATTCTTTGCATGGCTACTCATCCAAAATAGAATCTGGACAGCTGATAGGCTACAAATGCGGGGATGGCTGAACAATGGAGTGTGCCCCCCCTGAAAGGTCCAATTGGCTAGAGGGGGTGAATAGCCTAATTAAAATTTCTACAAATAAACTAGATGAACCGGTTAGTACCACAAATGACGATAATACAAGTTTTGTGCTAGCCTATACAAGCCTCCTAAACCAATTCTAACAAAACTAATATACTAGAGCACACTAGGAGTATGGTCCTTAACAACAAAGCAACACTAGCAAGCTAAGCTACACAACCTAGTATACTACTTGCATAAATTAAAGAGAGGATCAAGATGTGCAAACCGTGCCTTGTGGATGTAGCCAATCACCATCTTATTGATTCAATCAATATCAATATGAAGGCCCAATCAATCAACAAGAATACCAATATGATTTTGAAGGATCAATCCACACAAGTGATAGAGACAATAATTTATCCCCGAGGTTCACGTGCTTGCCAACACGCTACGTCCTCGTTGTATTCCCCCTTGGCCACGTGGTTCGGTGGCTAATCGGTATCACACACTGAGCCTCACTAAACGCGACAAGAACCTACCAATGGCTAGGAGTTGAATGACACGAGCATTCCAATAGAGTACCTTTTGCAATCTCCGCGGGAAAAGGTCAAGAACCCATCACAACTCGTCGGTGTGGCCAAGAACAATAATCAGGCTTGCTCACACCTTCTCCTTGCTGCTCTAACTATCTAGGTGGTGGCAACCACCAAAAGAATAAGCAATCATACCGCGAGAACAATCACTAGTGCCACTAGATGCAAGAACTCACAAGCAATGCACTAGAATCTCTCCCAATCTCTCTTTGGATGCAAGCAATCAAGCAAGATAAAAGGGAGAAGGTTGGTTTAGCTCTAGGGTGCTCAAGAATGATCAAAATATGCAAGAGAGACTCCCCAAGCCGGCCAACAAGCTTATATAACCACCACTCAAAAGGTCCAACCGTTACCTTCTAAGTGGGGCCGAGTCGGGAGCGTCGGACTCTCAGACGCTAGGCATCGAACGCGTCCGATGCTCACCCCCAAGCTGCCTAGTGTCGCCACATGTCCTCGTTTGAATTTGACCGTTACCCACACTTCTAGAGGATAATCAGACGCTCAGGTGACTCACACCTGACACGTCTGACGCGTTCACATGCCTGCGCTGAAATTTTCTGGTCGCCATGCACCTGACGCATCCGACGCCTGCCACCGGACGCGAACTAGAACCCCAGATGCAGTACAGAGAGGTTTCAAAAACGCCGAGCGAGCATCTGACGCGTCCGACGGGGTGGCATTAGATGCTCTAGCGTCCGATGTATTATGCACGTCGATTCTGACAGCCGATTTGTTTTTCATTTGACGCTCCGCTGCTCCGTTATCGAACGCTCTGATACACGTTTCAGATTCATGCTGATCTACGTGGAGTCCCTGCGGGGCTTCGGATGCTCCGATGCCTATGGTCGGAGCGTCTGATGCCCTGGAGAGTTCATGGCCTTGACCATTTCACTTCGCCTTTGCTTCCGTCTTGCTAACCACTAAGTGTCTATCACTTGTACACGTGTGTTAGCATTTTTTTAAAGTATTCACAAGGGTTAGAAGTTAGCACACTAGGCTCTAAATGCAATGCATGAAGTCAAACACCTAGTGACATTTGGATAACCGTTTTTGACACATGATCACTCCTTTTAATAGTACGGTTATCTATTCTAAATGTACCCACACCTTCTATGGTGGCTTGAGTACCGAAAGCAAATGGCCCTATAGGTTATACCTTTGCCTTGATCACATTTGCTTCTATTTCTTCTCTTTTTTCTCACTTGGAGCACTTGTGGTCATCATCATCCTTCACCTTGCTCCATCTTGAGTCGACTATCCATGTTAAAGCTACACACATGCTTACCAAATGGATTAGTTCAAAGTTTCATCAATTATCCAAACCAAACTAGGGCCTTCACCCCCTATGTAGGCGCAGTTAGGAATCTAGCGTTCATCTATTCAAATATTGTCGCTATACTAAGCAAATTTGGGAAGGCATTGCAATATGGTTGGGCAATGAGCAACTCCGACCTTCTGCTTGGGTGATAGGAGACTTGGTACAAACTTGGTGTGATAACATAGATTGCACACCTTCGACGGCGAGACGTGGTCTTTGCTCCATCGTCATTCTTGTCTGTTGAGAGGTGTGGAATGAGAGTAATGCAAGAATCTTTGAGCATAAGGAATCGGCGCCAACACAACTCATCCAGAAAATCAAGGATGAAGCGGGCCTATAGGCAAAGGCAGAAGCAAAACATGTTTCTAGTTTAATTTTGCGCAATTGATGTGAGTTCTCCTGAGATGAGGGGTGTGGAGCTTTGAACCTGTTATACAAATCTGTATATGCTTGTATTCTGACTTTCTAGGCCTCTTTCTTTTTAATACAATAGGCAGCTCTCCTGCCGGTTCCGTTAAAAAAAAGAAATTGCCAATGGCCAGTGAGCAGCTCTTGTACTTTCCTCGTGTCAGTAGTGCACACAACACGACAGATGAATGAGACGATATTTTTACCTCCAAAGTTCATACCATCGTCGGTGTTCATCAAGGTCCAATTCCGGTCGGTATCCCCTGACATAATTGCAATGCTTACATCGAAACTACGTTAAAGAAACAAAAAAATGCCCACATGGAAGCGACAAGGAAGACTAGACAAGTAGTACGACATGTAAACCGTTCAGGCAAGAGCCTATACCGAGGAGGCGAAATACTCCTCTCGGTTCTCTGGTTCACACCGCAGCATTTGGTATACAGTGTCTCACCTGCGCCCGCGCTCCGGCCACTGCCCTATCTGTTGCCGGCTTCTGTGCTCCCTCCGCCATTGTTTCTCAGCTGAGCTTGTGCTTTCACCGTCCTGCGCTCCGGCCGTTTCTTCCTGCCAGTTTCATCTACAGCGAAGTTTTTTTGAGGCTTCCGTTTGAAGGATAACTTGCCCGACAGCAAACATTCTCTTACCATTCAGTTGGATCTCTCCAGTGTACGGTAAGTGCTGAATTGAAATTACACCCCATCGTTTCCTTTTATGTTTCTTTTTCTTTAGATAGAGTTTAAGGGCATAGCTCTGGTCTTAGTATTACCCACGGCACCACCAGATTACAGCATTCAGGGAAACACAACGTCTCAAGAGATCAAGATAACAACCCTACAAAAAACTCTCCAACCCTCAAAAAGACTACCAACCAACAGTTACATTACATCTCCCACTCAGCCCCAAACTGAACGAGATTGATCCATTTCCTTCCCTTCATCGCCTCCCCCAAGTCCGAGCAACCCGCCAGAAGATCCTTGGCGTCAGCTGGGATGTGCCTGATGCCAATCATGAGCATTTTGGTAGAGAAATCTCTCCCATTTGTTATCCACTTGAGTCAGCCAGGGAGCCTTTGAGGTCTTGTGGCCAAACGCTTCAATATCTCTAGCTTTGTCCCAAACTTCATAACTTCTTTTTCTTCGGGCAGAGGATACTCCAATCTTGAAGCATAACTGTTACCTTGAGTAACAAAGAGCGTCCATCCTTGCACAGAAGACCCGGAAAACATAGATTGTTTCGTAGTAGTTTCTAAAGCCCCCACAGGTCAATTTCCCTTTTTGTTTCAGTCGAATTGGTGTTTCCTATGCTCTAGTCAGTTCAATTGATGCCGTGTCCGGCGCGACGCTGTGGCTTTCAGGTGAAAAGCAGGAGTACAGGAGCCTTGAACCGTTTCTTGCTGTCGTGGTACTGTTGGCCACCCGGCCGGCCGGCCTCGTGTCAGGCAGACACTTGTGCCATGGCAGGGGCTCCGGAGTTGCTCGCCGGCGCCATATTGAAGCAGGTTGCGGGCAAGCTTGGATCCGCCATCTGGAAGAAAATCGGCGAACAGATGAGTCTCAGTGAAGATCTGAAAGACCTGGAGACCACGTTTGCTGCCGTGCAAAAAGTCCTGCGCAAGGAAGAGAAGCGGTCAGATGGTGAGAAGCCGGTATGGATCGAGGAGCTGAAGGATGCGGCCTATGACATGGAGGACATGCTGATGGATTTTGAGCACCAAATCTTTTCTGGAAGCAGTGTTTCCGAGCTGAACACCTCTGTAAGTGCCGCCTCGTTGCTCTATTTAGTTTGGTTCTTCTTTCTAAATCGATGCGTAATGATTCCGCAGAGGGTATCCGTCCCTGTAAAGCTGAGAATGACCATGCCTGGCAAGCTGAATGGTATGAAGAAAAAACTAGAGAAGATAGCAAAGCTGAAGGAACTGGACTTCACGCCAGGCACTTTCTCAGGCGATCAAGAAGGGATCCACGACCAGACATCAAGGGTTTGCCGGGCAATAGGCCCACTTCTTGGAGAGGATATCGTCGGAAGGACGAAGGAAAAGGAAGCGATGATGAGACTGCTGCAACAAGACTGCGAGCACTCCATCATTCCTATTTATGGTTTGGGAGGATCTGGTAAAACAACTCTTGCCCGGATGGTTTTCGAGGACAGTACAGCTACGGGTGGTTTTGACAACCTTGTTTGGGTCCATGTCACTGACAAATTTGATCTTGAAAAGATCGGAAAATCTATTATCTCTCAAGTAGAAAAAGGGCCAATCACCCAGTATGACTACCCCTACCCCTATGTTCAGCAGCGTGTAGGAAACATTCTCAGGGACAAGCAGTCTCTCGTCATTTTGGATGATATCTGGGAAGACAACGAAGATAATTTGGAAGAATTAAGAGTATTGCTGGGAGTTGCAAAGAACTCAAGAAACAAGGAAATTGGTGCCAAAAGAGTTAAGGTAATTTTAACCACACGCAGCAAAGGAATTGCCAAGCTCATGAATGAAAACTTGCAATTCAAACTGGATGATTTACCATATGATGACTGTTTGAAGTTATTCAGAGCAAAAGCATTTCGCCCATCTACAAATGGGGAATCCCTAGTTGAAAAGGAAAAGGAAAAGGTGGCGGAAATGATTGTACAGAAATGCAAAGGGTTTCCTTTGGCTGTCAAAACTATTGGGCGGCGACTGCGCAATGAGAACTTGGCGGAATGGCAAAAAACTTTAGAAAGTGACCCATGGCTAAAGTTAACCAATCCGACAGGGGACACAAGATCGACTGCGGTAGTGGACTCCTTAAAGCTCAGTTATTCCAAAATACCTGGATATCTGAGAGCCTGCTTTGCATACTTCTCCGTGTTCCCAAAAGGATTCGTAGTGGACAAGAAATATTTGATTCAACAATGGAATTCATTGGGATTTGTTGCCAGTGAGTATGATGCGGATCAATATCTGTCGGAGCTCACTGACATGTCATTCCTTCAGACTGCGAGCGCCACACCCTCGGTGAGCTTTCCTCCGATCATCTTTTTTGGCATGCATGTTTGGTATTCCCTCTGTCTCAAACTCAAATTATAAGTTACTCTCACCAACAAGAGAGCTACCCTTTATATTTTAACAGAAAGAAATAAAAAAAAATGATTAGAAACTAAAATTATTTAATCTTTTTTTTTTTGCACTTTAATAAATACTTTTTAACCAATAATTAGATACCAAATTTTTTGATTCACCTTTTGAATTTAAGTAACTAAACACATTCTTAATTTTGAAATATTTTAATGAGAGAAATTTGAAAAATCTCTGGTATTTTTATGTTTATTTTTTAATTTCTTTGAAAAAAATAACATGATTATATAATAAAATAATAATATTTATGATATTAAATAAATATCATTCGATTTTTTTCATTAATTATATTTTTCGTACCTATTTGATGCCATAAATCTTTGTAGTTATCTATGTAATTTTAGTCTCTAAGAAAGTTGGAATGACCTAAATTTAGGATGAAGGGTGTAATTTATAATAATTTTTATACTAATTTATGATAATGTGAATACATATTTATGATAGTTTTGTTATTATAACACATGAGATATTTGCTGTAACGATTATAGTAAACCACTTAGTAAAGAGTTAATATAATCTCATAAATTAGCATTTTAATTATCATAATTCAAAGTGACTATAATTAAAGTAATTCTATAGCTAGTCGTAGAGTAGTAGTTCTATAGAAGATTATACTCTATAGCTAGTTACAGAATAAATTATTTTGTAGCCATCTCTATTTACAATATTTTTTATACTAATTTATGATAAAGTAATTGTGTATTTAAGATAATTAAGTTACTATAACACATGAAGCTATTTACTATAATACTTATAGTAAACCATTTAGTAAAGAGCTATTATAGTCTCGTAAAACATTATAATTATCGTAACTCAAAGTGACAGCTACATAATAAGTTATTCCATAGCCAGGAGTAGTAGGTCAAACTATTTGTGTACATATATAACTTAGTCTGTTATACAATTTTTTTTCTAGGTTAAGAGATTTAATATATATATATATATATATATATATATATATATATATATATATATATATATATATATATATATATATATATATATATATATATCATACTATTTTATGTTCTATAGCTAGCCATAGAATAATTTATTCTATGACCACTTTAAGTTACAATAATTACTACACTAGTTTTTGAGATTAATGTAACTTCCTCTTACGTGATTTACTACATTGTTATGGTAAATACGATCATGAATTATAATAGGAAAAGGTCTACACGTTATTTCCTTAACTATGGAGGTGTACTACTTAACCTCCTAAACTATGAAATCGTCTATAATACCCTCTAAAGCTTCCAAAATCCGTTAAATTACCATTTGAAGAGTTTTCAATGATGGTTTTGTTGCAGTAACATGGTTTTGACTTCTTTTTTTTATTTATTTAGGTTAAATTTTGGAAAAATCATAGTAAATTATAAAAATCATAAAAATAGAAAATCTAATTTTGTTGGACTCCACATGAGTAGATCTATACAGTGAACATACAATATAATATGCGTTAATATAAAGTTTTTGGTGTAAATTTAGATCTATGCTTTTCTATAATTAATTGGAATAATTCATATCCGCAGTTTCTAAGGTTCAATTGTGGTGAAATTTTTATGGTGGGATAATCATTGTATGATTGAACTGTAGTACAAATTTCATACTCATTGAATCATTTACAACTTAGTTATAAATTTATTTATATTTAACAAGCATAAACCTAAGCATAAACCAAAATAAATCTATAACTAAATTATATATCATCCAATAAGTATGAAGTTTTTACTACAGTTGAAGCATATAATAATAAGCCCACCATAAAATTTTCACCATAATTCAACCATAGAAACTATCGCTATGAATTATTCCAATTAATTATAAAAAATAGAACTAAAGTTACAATAAAAACTTTGTACTAAAAACATACCATAATATATGTTTACTGTGTAGATCTACTCATGTGGAGTCTAACTTTTTTATTTTATGTTTTTTCTATATTTTTATTTAACCAAAATAAGTAAAAAATAAAAAGATAAAACTGCATTACTGTAGCAAAACCACCAATCAAAAACTGTTTCAGGGGGTAATTTGACCAGTTTTGGAAAGTTAAGGGGTAGAATATATAGTTTTATAGTTCAGGGGTTAAGTAGTCCACTCCATAGTTAGGGGGGTGATGTAGACTTTTTTCCAATTATAATAATACATGCTTAAATAAATGTGTGTTCACTTTATCAAAAATTAGTACAAATATTATCATAAATTAAAGTGGTCATCTCTTTTAATTTTTTGTTCATTAGTCATCGCCTCCTAGCTCATTTGGTTAATCCAACATTGGTCATCGATATTGCACATCAGCGAATATGTATGATATGAAGGTCATCTCTTCGTGTGCGTAAATGTTTATTGAGTTGGTTTGTTATAGGAGTTTGGACTAAAATTTTACACATTTTTCTTTCCTTTACCTTATTCTAAAATACTTTCTCCGTTTCAAATTATAAGTCGTTTTTGATTTTTTTTATTTTATCTATTTTACTACGTATCTAGATATATAGCAAAATAGATATAAAAAAAGTCAAAAGCGACTTATAATTTGGACCGGAGGGAGGACATCTGTATCGACGTGCATTTCACCAACGTTACCGTCTTTGTCAAATTTGTAATGTTTCAGTTCATTATCGTTTTGGTGTTAGAACTTAGAACGTGCGGCCCATTATCGATTTGGTGTTAGAACTTAGAACGTGCGGCCCATATGTTCCTGGGTAAGGTGGAATTAGTCCAATAAAGATAGAATAAATAGCTTTTATAGGTTTGTGCTAGTTTATTAGCTTTTATAATCTCAATATATCATCTATGATTTAACTCAAAGGAAGGACCAAAACATGGTAATTTCTAGACTAGCAGAGAGACAAAAATGGCTTCTTTTTTTAGTGTATATAAGATATTCATGTATGAGCGAACTTTCACTTTGCATATACGTCAAAGTAGTAGTAAAAAGTTATAAAAAAGGTAGTAGGAAAAGGATACTATATGATAAAGACTAAATTGCAATTTGCAACTATCACACTAAAAGTCACTTCAAGTTGCAAGTACCCCATACATTTCATTTTATAGTTGGATGTGGTATTGGGCCTCGCTTGGACCTGTTTGGGGCTCGGCCTATTAACCGTGGCGGGTCATTTATAAGGCCCGCCTATGTTAATAGGGCTATTTTTAGGGACGGGCTATTTTATAATAATCGCCTCCGTTAATAGATTTTGCGAGAAGGTTTATTGTGACCGCCTCGGTTAATAAAAAATAACCGTCTCGGTTAATCCGAGCCATTAACCGAGTCGGTTGATATTTGTGCCCGCCTCTGAGACCCATTTTCAAAGGTCGCGGTTAAGTTTTTATGTAGTAGTGTGCATATCGCCATAGCATGGATCAGTCCGACCAATCACGATTTGTCAAATGACTTGATAACATTCAAGAGCATGTCTAACACTTCCTTACAAATAAATTCTTAAGAAATAATCTCTACAAGAACCCTATCTTTCTTCAGAATTTTTCTGATTGTCAACTCTTGATCTGTCGTCCCAACCACACTCACATCCACTCTTGCTCACTTTTCTGTACCTAATAATAAAAAGACGAAACTTCTTATTTTTTGGTACCATTTTTTTATAGCCTTACCTAGCTAACTTTCTGAATATAAAACATGTCTCTTGTTGATCAGTTTACAACTCTTATGATGTACATGACAGGTTTGATATAGGTTCTCAAGGTAACCTAAATAGTTAGAAATCCTAATTCAAATATATCTTTTGGATCCTAAGTAAGCTGAAAAAGAATCCTAGATATTATCTTACTTTTAATTCTCTGTTGGAATGGAGTTTGATTTAAGTACATGATGCCAACAACGCCTGGGGGTGCCTTTTTTAATCACCAGGCATATACGCCGAGCCAGCCTTTTGTCTTCTTCGTATGCGTGCATCGGCTGTTGGCGTCGCGATGGCAGGCCATGGCCATGGCTACTTGGCTAGGCCGCGTGATCTGCGTCATGAATCTCTGCAACTGCAAGAAAACTCCGACTTGAAGGCACATCGGCACAGGCGACACTAGGGAGTAGGGACAAGGGAAGGGCTGGAGCTTCTGTAGAGAAGAAGAGGCTTAGGTCTGATGGGGGGCTTCCAGCAGGGTTCGGCGTTGGGAGACCTTTTGCCGCAGGCCTCGCCGCCTCGGTGCGAGGTAAACTCGTCGCCGTGTCTTCTAGCGTCCCTGGCAGTCGTGGGTGCTGGGCTGTGGCCATCTGGTGCTGGGAGCTAAGCCTGAGACGGCTTCACGACGGACGGCTTGCGGCTCCTAGCCCCGGCACGACAGGAGACAACGTGCGGTGAAGTTGAGGCAGCGGAGGTACTGGGCAGGTTTGGTGCGGCGCGTCGAGATCCTATATTTCAACGCATTATTACAAAACTTAATTAGCATTTGTGTCTAGCTCACCAAGCCATCTCAAACGACTACTGATGTTTCCTCTATATATTTGCATGCAACTGCGCATGACCATATTTCTCTTTGTTTGTTTATTAGTAGGTTCATACTTCATTGGTTGTCGTTCCTCTTCTTGAGACTTCAAGGCAACGATGCAAGTTTATGCCACACACGCAGTAACAATTAGCAGTTCATCTTGCAGCCTCACACTCATTAGAGTGGACTGCCTATATATGCAAGTTTGCATACATTCTAGCTCACTAGCAGTCCGCAGGAACTTGCACAGTACCGCCCGATCTCTTTGTGCAACGTTCTTTATAAGCTGTGCTCAAAGACGATGGCTAACCGACTCCGAGGTATTCTAGAAGAGGTAATTTCGCCAGAGCAAAGTGCTTTTGTACCAGGCCGTTTAATAACTGACAACGTGCTGGTGGCTTACGAATGCATCCACTACCTGAGGCATAAGAAGGGCAAGTCGGGGAGCTGTGCAATAAAACTCGACATGGCCAAGGCCTACGATCGGGTGGAATGGCGCTATCTGGAGGAGATTATGAAGGCATTGGGGTTTCCTGAATCCTGGTGCGACTTGGTGATGAGGTGCGTCTCGACGGTCTCGTTCTCTGTCCGGGTGAACGGCGTGTTCTCGGACAGCTTCCAGCCGACTCGAGGCATCCGGCAGGGGGACCCAATATCCCCGTACCTATTCCTATTGTGTGCTGAGGGCCTATCCTGCATGATCAAGAGTATTGGGCCTCAGTACATCTCGAGGGGGGTGCGGGTAAGCAGACATGCCCCTTGGGTCTCGCATCTCCTCTTTGCGGACGACTGTATGGTCTTCACCCAAGCTTCAAAGAGGGGAGCAGATCGTGTTGCAACAATTTTGGAGAACTATAATCGAGGGTCGGGACAGCTAGTTAATAAGAGCAAATCTGCGGTCTTCTTCAGTCCAAACTGTGATCAAGACTGTAAAGAGGAAGTACTGAGGAGTCTGCAGATTGAGACGGAAGCGCTGGGGGAGAGGTACTTGGGATTGCCAACTGCTGCCGAGCGGGGAGCAGCAGATGTCTTCAACTATGTGCCGGCCAGGGTGAGGGGAATGGTGAACGGCTGGGCAGAAAGGAGCTTGAGCTGTGCAGCACGGGAGGTCCTGCTTAAAGCGAATGCTCAATCAGTCCCAACATATGCTATGTCGTGCTTTAAACTGTCCCCAACAGTACACCGGAAGCTCACGACTATGGTGTCTAATTATTGGTGGGGGAGTTCAGTGGACAACCACAAAATTCACTGGTTGCGTTGGGAGAAGATGACCCGACTAAAGGATGAAGGTGGAATGGGTTTCAGAGATTTCTCTCTATTCAATCAAGCAATGTTGGGGAAGCAAGGTTGGCGCTTATTGATGAGGCCGGGTTCGCTATGTGCCAGGGTACTGCAAGGGAAGTATTATCCAAATAGCAACTTCCTTGCGGCATCCAAAAAAAAGCGGAGCTCGGCCACATGGAGATCGATCCTTCATGGAAGGGAGGTGCTGAAGAGAGGATTGATCAAAAGAGTTGGACCAGGGGATATCAATGTGTGGTCTGAGAACTGGATACCGGGGCTGAGAACGTTAAAGCCGTTGGTGCGCTTGGATACAGCGATCGTGGAGCGTGTCCATGATTTATTCGTCCCGGGCACAAGAGTATGGAATGAGGATGCCGTCCATAAATCATTTATAGCGCTCGATGCGGAGGAGGTGCTCAAAATTAAGCCTAGTGCTAGACTGGACAGTGATGTGCTGGCATGGGCCATGGAAAGGAACGGCTGCTACTCAGTGCGGTCGGCATACAGACTTCTGAAAAGAGAGCAGTTGGAGTTGGCAATGGCTAAGACAAGTGAGCAAACGTCATCGGAGGATGCTGGCCACTGGAAGGGGGTCTGGCTACTGAATGTTCCACCGAAAGTTAAGGTGTTCTGGTGGCGTGTGCTGCATAATTCGCTGCCGTCGAAAATGGAGCTGAAACGCAGACATATTGAGAAGGAAAGCTTCTGTGAAGTCTGCGGTGATCCAGATGAGTCTCTCTATCATGTCCTGTTCTTATGTCCGGTGGCAAAGATGTTTTGGAGAGAAGTCAAGAAGATAGCGGGGAAGGAAGTCAAATGCCTGCACCCATGCTCGTGGGCGACGGACATTTTCAGAGCAGATGTGTGTGAGCCAGGGATGATACCGTGGATAGTGTGCGGCGCATGGGCTCTGTGGACCGGCAGGAATAATCGCCGGCATGGACGTAAAGTATGGGAGCCAGGATCAATGGCAAAGGTTATATCCAGTATGATCGAGGAATTGTCAGCGCTAAAAGTGCCAACGAAGCTTGATAGGCCGGCGCGGCGGATTCAGTGGCAACCGCCGGATCAGGGGTGGTTCAAGGTGAACACGGATGCGGCCTTCGACCCTCAATCATTCACGGGGTCAGCTGGGGTGGTGATTCGTGATCATGTGGGCAAGGTAACTGCTGGAGCAGCAAGATGGTTTGATGACATCCCTGATGCCTTGACAGCGGAGGCGATGGCGGCGTTGGAGGGGCTGGAGCTTGCAGTGGAGATGGGATATACACGTATCATCCTCGAAGTCGACTGCAAGAACCTGAAGAATTTGCTGGACGACCAGGCTGGGGTACGTTCCTCGATAGGGGGAATTTGTTTCGATATTACAGAGCTTGCTAAGAACTTTGTTGATTGTGTAATAGTCTGGGTAGGGAGAGAAGCAAACTCAGTGGCCCATTGCTGCGCTTGTATGGTTAAGGCCACTGAGCGCTCGTGTTTCTGGCTTGACGAGATTCCGGATTGGTTAACTGAACTCGCGGCCAATGATTGTAATTCTACCCTGATATAATGAAGCTCTGTGATACTCAAAAAAAAATAGTAATTTAGCTTAGAAACTCTTCCACTAGAACTGTGTGGCTATATTATATAGAAATTAAAAGAAGATTATGCAATTTAACTAGTGATTAGCCACTACACCAGCCCCCTGCGCCAGTGGGTGTGAGCCTATGATCATTTGAGGCATGGGAGCCATGATTTCACCTTGCTAACCTTTGTCTTCTATGATCATTTGAGGCAGTAGAACAACAAGGCACTACATTCAGGACCGTTTGGCACAGCTCAGTTGCACTAGTGAAGCTATTTTTTTAGAAAACTATTTTATGAGTAGCTTTTTTGGTGAAGCTGAGTTGTTTTGAAAAAAAGTGTTTAGCAAAATAATTTCACTAACAGTTTTATGTATGGATGGGAGAAAAAAATGAGGGAGAAGCTATGAAAAGCTACTTTTTTAGCTCCATCTCACTTTATCCCTTTGAGAGAGAAGGAAAAAATAACTTCACCCATAAAGCTATTTTAGAAAAGGATGTTTGGTAAAAAACAGCTCACAATAGCTCATGAAGCTGTTGGTGAAGCTGTGCCAAACAGACCCTTACCATTTTCGACCAGAACTTTAGAGAAACGTTCACAGTATAATTTTTCATATGCTGCTTATTAGTTGCTTATGATTGTTGCATGGCTGATCTATTGTTTCAATTTTGCAGATTCCTGCAAGGTATTCTAAGCTTCGTTGTGAACTATACCAGATGCACGACTTTGTTCATGCACTTGCAACATCCATTGCTGGAGAGGAAGTTGCTATGTTTGCCCGTCAAGGTGGGAACAGTTCTAGAATGGCTAGGTGCCGGTACATTTTATTCTCCAAAGTTGCTGATATGGACCTAAACTGTAGCAACATGCCTTCAAAGGCAAGAGCTATGCATTTCAGCGATTGTAAAGGATTGAAACTTCTGCCGGACATCTTCTCAAATGCTAAATGGTTGCGTATCTTGGACTTCTCTGGCATGGGAACTGTTGAGCTACCTGACTCTATGATACGCCTGCATCACCTGCAAGTGTTAAATCTTTCAGAAAATACTGGCATTACTAAGCTCCCGAGTAGGATTTCCAACTTCAAGAAGCTGCTTTATTTGGACCTGCATGGCTGTTCAAAGCTTAGAGAGCTCCCAGACTCCATTGGCAAACTCAAAGAGCTACTAAACCTGGACCTATCAAAATATGCTAGCCTACAAGAGTTGCCCATGTCACTTGGAGAATTGCAAAATCTTTCTTCCTTGAACTTGTCATTTTGTTATCAACTTAAGATAGTGCCAGAAACTTTCAGTCAACTTATAAAGTTGGAAGAGCTAAATATGTCAGGATGCAGCTTTAATCAGCTACCTACTAGTCTATTCAAGATGGATAACCTAAATTTTCTTGACCTATCGAGTTGTACTGAGCTTGCAGAGCTCCATGGATCTTCTGAGGGACTTTCTGCGCTCCAGTATTTGAATCTTTCAGTTTGTTCTAAACTTCAAAACATTCTTGGCTTGCTTACAGTTACAGTATTTGATAGGCTAAAGTACCTAAATTTGTCAGGAGTTGGAGGAAGCGGTGCTACTGAAGC
This sequence comes from Chrysopogon serrulatus, assembly GCA_015844335.1. Lineage (NCBI taxonomy): Eukaryota > Viridiplantae > Streptophyta > Magnoliopsida > Poales > Poaceae > Chrysopogon > Chrysopogon serrulatus. Next base: position 53,152 of record JADLZL010006353.1, read on the forward strand.
TCCGGGCACCTCTGTAGGAGGAATCTCTAATGATTCTGGTCATGGGTTGCAACTGAGAGAGCTTCACGGCGTATTGAAATGTCTGAGAAACCTTGAATACCTAGTAGTTGGAGGGCTGACACTGTTCTCAGAGCAAGGCATTATTGGTGGTATTGATGATCTTATAACTTTACCGGATTTTGTTGTACGTCAACGAGATGCCAGATGCAGCAACATTACCCTTCTCCAGAGCATCATTGATTTGACACATCATGACCTAAATATCAGATGCCTTGAGAACATTGGGTCGCCAGAAGAAGCAAGTGCAGTGGGACTGGAAAACAAGAAACATCTTCGTTCTTTAAGTCTGGAGTGGTCTTTATCTGACTATGATGATGCAGACAAGGATAATGATAAGGTTGTGCTACAAAATTTGAGGCCTCATCGGAATTTAAAGAATCTCTCTGTAAAGGGTTATAAACCAGATTCATTCCCAGAATGGATTACGGAGATACACCAGACCCTTCCAAATCTGGTGAAAATTGTTTTGTCTGATATCTCAAACTGTACGAGTCTTCCTCCTCTAAGATACTTACCCAAACTAGAAGCTATCGAAATTTGTAGAATGCCCATGCTTAGGGACGTATATATTGGATGGTGCAAGAACTTAAGACGACTATCGCTAGTTGAACTACAACATGGAGCCATTGTCACATTAGATGACGACACAAGAGGTGTAGAAGTTCTGTCAGAAGTACATGAATCAGGCCATGCCCATTATCATCTAGAAGAAGAAGAAGAAGAAGAAGAAGAAGACGACGACGACGACGACGATGATGACGAAGAAGAAACAGAATATCTCCAAAATTCAGATGGCCATTCAGAAGAACAAGAGACAAGTGAGCAATCGAGTGAGCAATGGATAGACAAGAATCCCAATAAAAAGCAATTCAATATATTTGCAAAAGCAAAGAGGTTGTTCAAGGGTGTATTCCGAGTACTGAGAAGAAAAAAAGATCATGCAGTACTGATGTCAGAAACGCCTCAAACATCACTATCACATCAAACATCACTATCACATCAACATGGTCTCGTACTGATGTCAGAAACGCCTCAAACATCACTATCACATCAACTTCTCTCTCAAGAAGCCAAAGCAGCAAGATTCACTACACAGCTGAACTATCTGTATATACAAGAATGTCCATTTCCATGTCTTGAAGGTGTCAACATAGTGGAGTTAGTTATTGATAAATGCTATCAGTTCCCCGACGACTTCAGTGGTTTTTATTGGGATAACCTTCAAATACTGAGGATAATGGACTGTTCCGAATTTTATTCTATGGCAGAAAGAATCTCAACATTTAGGTCTCTACGTGAGCTTGAAATTGGTTTCAACATAGGAGTGAAGCATGTAGAATCGTTGCTGCTTAAGGCGACTAAACTGGAGAAGTTAATCTTAATCTCGTCGGAGTATGTAGTACACGCACTTGAGGTTCCATGGGTCATCACAAAAAGAGGTAAACTGCGCCCCTTTCCACCCGCCACCCCCTCCCCCTCCCTGTCCCTTTCTTCTTTATTGACATAGGGTTAGCTTTGTTAATTTTAGATAGATCAACCAGAAGAGATCAGTATTGAATCTCAAATAGTTGTCATTGACAAATCATGTAGAGATCAAAGTTCTGTATGTCTTGTTGTGGACACCTTCCTCAAAAAAGGTCCTGGACGATGAGGCTGCTTGTTGCGGTGCGGGTTGCGTGAGCTCAGCTAGGAGCCCCTCCCCTCGTCCCGCCGGTGGCCACTCCGGCCCCGGCGTCCACCTTGCTCCAGCCGTCAACAGCCACCCTGGCCTCGCCGCCTACCATAGCTGCCATTGCTTGCTCGCCAACTCCCTATGGCTCCTCCGCTTGAACGTAGCTCCCCGTCTCGCCGCTCCTAGGCAGATGAGGTTGAGGAGGCGGATGAATGGGATTCCCTCCAAGGCCGCTAGCTGCCGCTTTCATCGGGACCTCGAGTCCCAACCCTTTTGTGGCGCCCTTCTCCCTGGCTAGCTCCGAGACCGGGTTCACTGAGAGGGTCTCTCAGGGCGTCCGCAGTGGTGGCAGAAAAATAGCTAGCTGACCTGAAGCTCAGAGAAGAAAAAATGCATTAACACGGAGTTCGGAGCAGGCCTTGATGCCTTTATGCATGTATGGGTCCCACTGTTTCTCTCTGCTTTTCCTCGGGCTGTGCAAAACCATAGGCGATTTCTTCGTCGCTAGCGAAATCTCTCCCTCCTTTTTTTTACTATTCCACGCCAGATCTTGTCCTTGTCAGCATGCAAATAGCCAGCTCAAATCGTCCCGTTGGGGACGCCCTCACACTAACTCGGACGCTTCAGTGCCTTGTGGCCCCACGCGCTGCCGGGCATGCTGTCGCCCAAGCCCAGGCCTCACGCGTCATCGCAGGCGACTTATGCCCCGCAGCCGCCATGACCTGTGGCCCCACGCCACCTTTGAAGCCTACAGACGAGCTAGCCGTCGCCACTACCGAGTCCGCTCGAGTGTCAATTTTTTTTGCCGAGTGTTTTTTTCGGGCACTCGGCAAAGAGCTTTTTGCTGAGCGTCAAAGAAAAAACACTCGGAAAAAAAAAGCACTCGGCAAAGAGGCTTCTTTGCCGAGTACCAAATAAAACACTCGGCAAAGAGCTCTTTGTCGAGTGCTTAGCTTCTTTACCGAGTGTTATTTTTTTTTGACGATCGGCGTCTTTGCCGAAAGTGTTTTATTTTTACACTCGACAAAGACACATTTCGTAGTATATTTTAGAGCAGTAAATTAATTTAAATAAAAAAAATTCAACTACAAAGTTGTATAACTTTTCTAGATCTACAACTTTTATTTTGGCTATTTCTTAATTTGACAAAATAAAATTAAATCAATTCATAAATCTTACATATCTCTCTCGTAGTTTACGAAACTACAAGAGAGATATATAAGATTTGTGAACAATGTTTCTACCACTATGCCAGATGATTAAATGACTAAAATAAAAGATGTAGGTCGAGAAATTATACAACTTTGTAGTTGAATACTTTTTAATTTGAATTAATTTTGCTAATGAAAAGTACAGTCGCATTTCTCATATTTGAAATTTGAATTTTTAAAAGTATCTTGGATGGGGAAACACTCAAAATGAAAGTTATAGATCTCGAAAAGTTATGAAACTTTGTAGTTGGCAACCTTTTCATTTGAATTCATCTTGTCATGCTTAAATCAGTATCTTAATCCGCTCAAATTTGAAATTCAAATTTTATAAACGACTTCGGATGGAGAAACTTCTTAAATAAAAATTGTAGATCTTGAAAAGTTATGAAACTTTATAGTTGGCAAGTTTTTTATTTGAATTCATTTAGAGCCCCAAATAAGCAATTTTCACTCGATTTTATATAATATTTACGGAACCCAAACGGAATATAGATACATGTGAGTGTGTAGTGCAGTGGTAGGGGAGGCTCCGCGCGAGGGAGAAGTCATGAGTTCAAATCACGCTAGACACGAAGTCTCAAAAAATACCGCAAAAAATATGGCGGATAGAAAGGAATGGGCGCTGGTCGGTGGGGCCCTCCTCCGATTAAATTTTTTTTTGCTATTATTTTCGGGCTTTTTTTTTTCATTTTGATCTTTGCCGAGTGTCGGGCACTCGGCAAAGGCTTTGCCAAGTGCCAAAAAAACACTCAGCAAAGAGGTCTTTGCCGATGGGTTCTTTGCCGAGTGGCCTTTGCCGAGTGCAACACTCGGCAAAGTCTTTGCCGAGTGTAATATAGGCTTTGCCGAGTGCATGGGGCACTCGGCAAAGCCCACGAATCCGGTAGTGCGCCCGCGCGCCCGACATCGCCCACCGACCCATGCCCCACGCAACTGGCCACCGGCTTCCCCTGCACACCTGGCTCACGTCGGCTTCCAACCACATCGCTGGTGATGCAGTACTAGGCGTCCAGGAGGGGGAGGCACATCCCCGAGTGACGGCTACGAACTCGCTGTAATAGAAGGGAGAGAGAGGAAAAAGAAAGATAGAGGCAAAAATGTCATTTCACAGCTGTTCTCCTACCTCCTCTTATGCTAGAAATAAATATTTAAATATATTTAGTGTCTTGTAGCAAATTTGGCACAAACTACAGTGTTTGCCAGCCGATTTGTAACGGATCTAAGTCCGGCAAGGATTTTGGCGAAGGGAAATTGGGATTCGCATGATAGATTAACCATGATCACGGTTAGGATATAACGGTGAATCCGTGAAGAACAGCATCGTTGACGAGGAAGACTACGAGGATTGCGGTGAGGAACACGACGCAGTCTGCGGTGTTAGTGTCGGCGGTGTCGTAGGCGGCGACAGCGCAGGGAGCAGTGCAAGCGATGGCACTGTGGACGTCGACATCCACGACAGCAGAGGCACGCCCGAGGGCGGCGGTGCTGGGGAACGGCGCAGGGCAGCAGCGGCAGCGATGGCATGGAGAGGAGAGAGAGATGGCCGCGAGCTAGAGATTGAGGAAGATAAGGGTTTAACCCAAACCTTTTACTTGAGATTCAATCGATAAAGCTCCCATGTATTTATAGTCCTGGAAGACTTAGCCTGCAAGCAATCTAATCTAATCTATGGTGAAATAACAGCTACGACGATGGCAAGAAGACGGCGGCGGCCCTAGGCATCATGGGCCTTGGGCCCAATCATGCCGTGTGTGTGCGCGTGTGTGACATAACTCCCCCTTTTTCCGTTCGGTGCGTCCTCGTGCCGAAGAAGGAGCCGGTCGCTGACGCTGTTGTTGGAAAGCATTCCTCCTCATAGATTGTCCTAAAGTGGTATTTTGTGCGTCTGAAGATGCAGTCAGCGACGATGATGTCCTTCTTTATATAATGTGGTGAAGAGTTGAAGTGGCACCGGGGTTTGTCAATGTAGGAGTTTGAGGATCCAACGCCTCCCATGATGGTGTTGATGTAGTGCTGTGGCATGGTTCTTGGTGTAGAGGCAAAGTCTTGTAGACGGTTGCCAATGTTGAGGAGGATGTACTTCAGAAAGTGGTACATGGTCACCAGTTCTGTAGCCAAGATGAGCATATTGTTGAGAATAAACTCACTATTAGTGAAGGTGTCTGATGAAAGACGAAGTTCATTGTTGCAAGAGCCACTGTAGGCGTTCGTGACGTAGAATAGCTGACACCCTAGGTTGCCAATGAAGATGATAGTTGTTGGCAAGGCGGTATCCTATAGCCATGGACTCCTGAGTAGCACTACCAATGGAGAGTTGATCTGATCTGGTGTTGTCGATGGGTATCTTGCCATGAAAAGGACGACTGCTAGGAGTTGTGAAGTTGCTGTTCTCAGAATTCCTACACATCCTTTAGCAGTGGGGAAGTCGCTGGAATGTAGTACCATCCATTATAGAGGATAATGCCCTGCTGTGGTGACAATGTTGGAGTTGTGGCCTGGTGCTTGGTAGTGGTGTAGTTGATTTGGGTTGGAATATCATAAGCAGGAACCAGGCGAGGTTTGTAGAGTGCAGCCAGGTTACTGAGATTGTCGAGGCTGTGAGGGCCGAAATCGACTCGTGGTGGCAGCTCTGTTGTTGGTGTGTTGTATGGTGTTGAAGTTGCTGTAGTAGAGGTTGTGGTTGGGCCACCTATCATAGACATGGTGTGCCAGGCTAGCATGACATACTGCGTGACGACGATCATAGTAAGGAGGTTGCCGTCCATCTCCTGATTGATGTTTGGAACGAGGTTACGGATGAAGAGTTGCTTGAAGGTTGTCCCGTTTGATGTTGGTATCTCCTGTATTTTTTTGGTTGGACCAGAGCATTGCTACATTGGTTACATAGCGAACCTGGTCATCTGCTAGTGTGCCTGGTGGATTGAAGCATAGTTGTAGTATGTAGATCAATGGTAATGGATCTATGGGGTCATCGAGCATCGGGGGCATTAGCTGAGCCATGATGGTTGGTTGGCGTAATGGTTGAGGCGTTGCTGATGGGATAGTGCTCCACGATAGTAGACAAGTAGGTGCCTGTTGCGCTGGTGACCAGATGGTTGTCTGTGGTGGGTTGTGGCCTGCCAGGGCTTGTTGCGTGGTCGCTAGACGGGCTGGGAGCCATCCTTGAATCCCGTGGTACAACAACAAGAACAGTTGCAGTGCTCGTGGTGCCACGAACAAACTCTGAAGTAGCATCTCAAGAGTTGCATCTAAGGGCACCATGGGATCTATTATTGGAGTATGCGACAAAAACTGTAGTTGTGCCATAGGTATTACCTCCCATTCTGGTTGGATGATCGTGCTTTTGTCGGGGATCTCCTTGGAAAGTGGATCCTCGCTGTTGCGCCAAGCATCGGACGCCTTGACCGTGATGATCGGAGGATGCCCATTGTTGACGATTTGATCTGAGGCACGGTAGCAAAGGCAGCTGTTGCGTCGAGCGTTTGGCACCTTATTGATGTAAAGGGAGATGTCGAAAGCTACAGCGTAGCATGAAATCTCGATGTTGTTTTCCACAAGCACGATGATGTTGATAGGTTGCTCGGAGAGGCCATTGGGGCGTGCCACGCTTATGTCAATGATGCCGTGTGTCGCGCCTGTGGCTAACAAGATCTGTACCCCGGTTCCAAGCATAGCTCCTACAAGGTACATAGGTGGGTAATGGGCTGTGTAGTACCTATCATCATGTGAAGGTTGTTGTTGATATTGATCCTATCGTCGTTGTTGTTGTTGACAGAGCCGTTGTGTATAATCCAGGTATTTTGATTGGTTGGGACCTGATGTAATGCGTCTGTCATGCCATCGAGTGTGAGAGTTGTTAGCCGAGTTGTGATGAGTTGATGGAGCAGTGGTTGGACTGGCGTTGGCTTAGTGATCGGGTGCTCCTGCGATAGCTGAGCAGCTGCTGGGCTGACTGTTGGCTGTCCTAAGGCGCCAGGATATGATAGCAAGGGCGGACACGGATCTGGTACTGCTTTGAACAAGTTGTTCAAGTCTTTCATGATCAATCGCGATGCGATCTCTGGTTCAGATGAATCTACTATTGAGCTAGGGTCATGCAGACTGGTGATGATAACTTGCCTGGTGTCAGTCTCAGGATTGTTGATGGTGTTCTTCTGATCCAATCTAGATTGGACCTCGATGATGATGATGTTGTCCATGGTGGACGAGGAATTTCCATCTGAAGACCCCTTAGATGTATCAGTAGGAAAAAATTGGGGGTAAATTGATTACCAGATGTCGGCATCGCCGTGACAATATCTAGAGGAGTTCCCTCTATGGTGGTGTTGAGAACGGAATTGTTGGTGACGATCAGGCCTTGCTGTTTGCCCCAGCAAGGTTGTTGATGGTGGCGTTCTTAGCGTCGAGGTTGAAGATAGGATCAGCGTTGGATGGCTGTGGGTTGCTGCTAATGTGGTGTTGAGAACGGAATTGTTGGTGACTATCAGGCCTTGCTGTCTGCCCAGCAAGGTTGTTGATGGTGGCATTCTTAGCGTCGAGGTTAAGGATAGGATCGGCGTTGGATGGCTGTGGGTTGCTGCTAATGTTGTTGATAACGGCGTCTCCATTGTCCTTGGGCTGAATTGAATCTGTTGCTGGTGGAAGAACGTACCTCTGGTCAGCTTATTCACGCTCAAAAAAATCGGTGAATTTCTTCCCCCAGCTGTCGAGAAGGGCGCGAAGATCCTCCATGACATTGATCGGGACGTGGCTCTGAATACCAATTGCAACGGATGTAATTCCCGCGAGGAATTGGTGAAGGGGAATTGGGATAAGGGCAGCATTGACGAGGACGGCGGCGAGGAACGCGGCGCAGTCTGCGGCGATAGCGTCGGCGGTGTCGTAGGTAGTGACAGCGCAAGGAGCAGAGCAGGCGATGGCGCTGTGGACGGCGATGTCCGCGACAGCAACGGCACCCCCGAGGGTGGCAATGCTGCGGAACGGTGCAGGGTAGCAGCGGCGGCTGTGGTGGCGGCGATGCCACGGAGAGGAGAGAGAGATGACGGTGAGCTGGAGAGCGAGGAAGATAAGGGTTTGACCTTAACTTTTTACTTAAGATTATACAAGCTCCCATATATTTATAGTCTTGGAGGACTTAGTCTGCAAGCAATCTAATCTATCTTTGACAGCAAGAAGACGGCAGCAGCAGCCCTGGCCTTCATGGGCCTTGGGTCCAACCATGCTGTGCGTGTGTGTGCGTGGCAAAGCGACACCACTTTGAGTGTTCACTAGCAAATGTGGCCACATATTTACGTTATCTGGTTCTTTCAATATTAATATATTATGATTTGGTTAAAGTAAGCATCACATCGTGCCAACAGGCATATGTTTTGTTTCATCACATAAAAAACATTTCCTTAACAAGTATTTGAGGATAATAACAAATTGTTTCAAACCATATTAGCAACCATGATATATAATTTATATATGTTGTTTAATATATTTATATATTTAGCTAAAATATTTGACACATCTATAACAGTTACCCTATTTAAGATATCACTTTAAGCTTTATCATTTATTTTAAGCGACATGATATATATAACATAGGCAGCTGAAAGGGTGGATTGGGGCTAGTGGATTGGGGAAGGAAGAGGAGGGGAGGAGGAGGAGGGGGCGCGGACGGCGGCAGCGCTGGTGGAGGAGCGGCGGCGTGGAGAAGGAGAGAGAGATGGCGCGGGAGATTGGAATAAAGGGACTTGCTCAATTACTTCTTGATCTGAATTGATTACAACCCCTAATATTTATAGTCCCGATTGGACTCTAACGGAAAAGTCACTATCAAACACAGACTTTTTAGTTTTTTAAATCTAAATTCTTTAAATAATTATTAATAAAAGATAACTCACGGCAGATTTGGAGAAGTGGCCACGATGGGGTCCGCAGCCCCCCACCCCGCGTGGCATAGGGGCGGCGCCGGCCGCCGCCTCCCTCTCCCCCCTAGGGCAGGCTGTGGGGGGCCCGCCTGCTGCTCGCCTTCCCTTCTGGGTCTCTACAGGACCATTGGGTTTGCCACCTGTCGCCGTCCTCATCTGACGTGTGACAGAACTCCCCCTTCTCCGACCAGTGCGTCCTCGTGCTGGAATGCGATCCAGTCATTGACGCTGTCCATGGTCGTTGCATCAGCTGGGAGCTTCTGAATGAATCTGATAAGACGCCCGGTGTGGAAGTCTGCTCTGATGATGTTCGCCCTGGTACGTAGGACGTGGAGTTCGAAGTAGTTGTGGAGGTCACCGATGTAGCCGTGGTACCCATAGAGCGCGTCCTCGCTCCCAAAGGGTATTCCCTTCTCCAGCTTGGCCCTAATTGGCGCCTCCCTAGGAACGAAGGCGGTGCACTCAAAGTTGTGTAGCATCTCCGGTGGCCTGTAGTAGACACGTACGTGGTTGTCGGGGTGGCTGGCAATCTTCAGTGGCAGTCGCCTCCATATGGTCCGCATGGAACGCTTGGCGGGAGAAGAAGTCATGTCCACCATGTCGCCAAAGAGGAATGTGCCCACATCGAACAACTGTGGGGATAAGCGATGTCCTCGCGTCGGTAGTGTGTCGATGTCGATGCTCCCTACGTTGGGCAGCACATGGCTCGAATCATCCAAGAAGGCAACCCTTGCGTCGTAGACGCCCTGATGCTATGGCCAGGGTTGTACCTCCAAGACGTACGACGGCAGTGGCTCCATCGCTCCTCCATCCACAGGTGGCCTGTGAGCACCCATAGCTTGGTGATGCATATCAGACGCACCTCCTTGCCGAAAGTTGTGCAGCAGCTGAGGTAGTAGTGGCAAAGACGTTGGCACGTAGAAGCGTCCGTCGAAGAGGATGAGCCCCTGGTCATGGGACCAAGCTCATCCCGTTCGTCCCTCCATGATCGCCTTGGCTAAGGTGCGAAGCTCCCTGTCCTCTAGCACGGCCTGATGGAGCTTGATGAAGGTGATGCCATCGTTGGTGTTGATGACATCGAGGGCTGACGGTTGACTCGCCCTGTGCACCCTGTTCATCAGTGCTGGTGCCAGCTGTGTGACAGGAGGCCATTGACGCGGTGGCGGTACTGGCGCCACCTATGCTGCTCGCGCCTGAGGTGGCTGTCGACGTGGTACTGCTCGAAGAAGATGCAGCGTCCCGTCCCAGAAGTGAAGCAGCTCCATGGTATTGAAGTCCCATAAGACACGTCCAAGGCTAGCCAGCCATGGCACGCGCAGGATGACGTCGATTCTGTGCCCGATGTCAAGGAAGAGGGCGTTGATGTGGAAGACGTCGTTGTCGATGGCAATAGGTACATGAAAGGAAGCACTGTAGTAAGGTACCTAATCTCCGCTACCCACGAGAACGGTGGTGTTTATGCCGAATTCGTGTGCGCCATTGGCACGGGCCACGTTGATATTGATCATGTTGTGGCGTGATCCCGAACCCACCAGGATGTGAACTCCAACGCCACTCATCATGCTGTGCAAATAGAACGGGGTGCCTCCCTGCACTCCCACATCCGGCTTGCCGATGACCATCATGCACTTATTGTTGTCACCGGTGGTGAGCGCGGCTGCCGCTCCTGGTGCTCCCTGGGTGGACGTCGTCGGTGCCAATGGTGCCTTGCTCTTCTCCAGCAAGGCGAGGAAGCGCTGCTCATACACGCGGGCGAGGGATCGAGCAGATCCGCTCAGGCTAGCGTCTGGAACATCGCCGATCTAGCCCGATAACATATCGTTCCCGCGGGTAAGATCCACGGGCATCTCCTCCATGGCCGTGTTGGTGGAGACGTTGTTGACACGGGTGGAGATGTCGTCAAAATTCGACGTGATCTTCTTGTTGAAGTCGCCCAGCAGCTTCTCGAGGTCAACAATGGCCACTGTAACACACGCAGTGGGGAGGGTGGATTGGAGCTAGTGGATTGGGGGAGGAAGAGGAGGGGAGAAGGAGGGCGCGTACCCCGAGGTGGGGGCAGTGGCTGGCGGCGCGTGGGCGGCGACGGCGCTGGTGGAGGGCAGAGGCAGCATGGAGGAGGAGAGAGAGATGGCACGGGGGAGATTGGAATAAAGGGACCTGCCCAATTACAACCCCCTAATATTTATAGTCCCGATTGGACTCTAACGGGAAAGTTTTTATCAAACACGAACTTTCCAGTTTGCCTAATATGAGTTCTTTAAATAATTATTAATAAAAGGTAACTCCTGCGGATCCAGAGAAGAGGCCGCGGTGCGGCCCGTAGCCCCCCCACCGCACGACATAGGGGGCGGCGGTGCCTTGCCCACACGCCTCTGGCGGCGTCAGCCGCCCTCCTCGCCCTAGGGTGGGTCGTGAGGGCCCCGCCTGCTACTCGCCTTCCCCTTCTGGGTCTCTGCAGGCCCATTGGGTTCGCCACCTGTCACCGTCCTCGTCTGACGTGTGACAGAACTCCCCCTTCTTCGACCGGCGCGTCCTCGTGCCGGAATGCGATCCAGTCATTGACGCCGTCCATGGTCGTTGCATCAGCTGGGAGCTTCTGAATGAATCTGATAAGACGCCCGGTGTGGAAGTCCACTATGATGATATTCGCCCTGGTACGTAGGACGTGGAGCTCGAAGTAGTTGTGGAGGTTGTCGATGTAGCCGTGGTACCCATAGAGCACGTTTTATTCCTTGATTAAAAATTCAATAATGTAGACGTGGAGCTCGAAGTAGCCGTGGTACAATATAGATTAGCACAGTTACGGCAAGAAATGTGAGAGACCCACTAAAATATGTGACACATCTATAAGTTTTATTCCTTGATTGAAAATTCAATAATCTTGAGAAATGTGAGAGACCATTTGTAGCTATATTTTACTGGCACTTATTACTTTAGAGTAAAAAGTCGATCGTTATAATTATATGTGCTTATGCTATTGTAGGTTAACAGTTACCCTATTTAAGATCCCACTTTTAAGCTCTATCATTTATTTTAAGCGATATGATATATGTTTTAAATGCTTATGCTATTGTAGTATTTAGGAGTGTACTCTACAACGTAAAATCTTTATTTAAAAAAAAGCCAAAAGGAGAGTTACTAAATGATACAATTAAGTACAAGAATTGCAACTTAACTTGATGACAAAAAATATATAGCAATCAATAAGAATGAACCTCAAAAAATAAAATGTTAGATTCATGACTCCATAAGATTTGTGATACAATAAAAGCCATCATAGTTAATGATAAGGTTTCAAAATCTGTAGCAATCAATAAGAATAAAACTTGAAACGTAAAAAAAAAAAATTAGATTGACGACTTCATAGGATATATGATCCAATAAGAGACGTCATGTGATATATGATCCAATAAGAGACGTTATAGCTAATGATAAGGTTTCAAACTAATTGTATATTTAAAATATATAGAGGTGTCATCCAAAGGAAAAACATGAATATGGATGAAAGAGTATACAAATCAGCCCCTTGTAAAAATGTAATTAATACGTTTATGATAAGTAGATATCTCTGTCTATTGTGTTAAAAAAGATATAACTATAAATAATTCTTTATTAGTTAGATATATTAAACAATAACTAATATCTATATTTATCTTCTAAAATTCTAACCGGTGTAAGAGCACGAGTTGATGGACTTGTTAAAAGAATTGTAACTGTATCTTTGCTATATATCGTCATCCAACAGTGCCATCCGACTCTCAGTACAATTAACGTCACGGAGTGTATGATTGGCTTGTGATTGTGGAACCTCTTTATATTGCTGTGATTGTGGTCGGATGGGACTCTTACGACATGGCCCTATATATAGCAATGGTTTTATTAAATCTTGTACGTGGTACAACGCAGGTGTCTCATTTCCGTGCAAGAAGACCAACAGAGCGTCGGTCCGTCAGTAGTTGCTCCAGTAACTTGTCTCTTCTATATCAATACCTTGACTACGAAATTAAGCAGCTAATTATCGAGAATCTTGAACAAGTGGAGAGAGCAGAGGAAGTAATAAGTGAACGCCGAGAGTTGGCCCAATATCAGCAGCTGCAGTCACTGAGTTTGATGTGGTCCAGCAGCAGTTTAACACATGATGACACTGCGGTTCTTCAAAATCTTCAGCCTCCTGGAAATCTAAAAAAACTTCGAATTCAAGGCTATAAGGGTGTTACATTTTGCTCTTGGATGATGGATATAAGTTCTCTTCTCCCAAATCTTGTGTCAGTTGAGCTGTCTGACGTGATGAACTGTGACCGTATCCCTTCATTGGGTCAACTAGCAAACATGGAAGAGTTGCACATCTCAAATATGCCTAGCATCAGAAAAGTCGGTCGCGATATATATGGGGGTGAGAGACCATTTAGGAAATTGAGAGAACTGACAATTGAGAGAATGGGTGACCTGGAGTGGATTACCACACTTGCAGCTGATGATGATCAGCAGCTTCAAAAAGGCCGTGAAGATGAAATATTTCCTAGTCTCAAAGTGCTTGCCATTATAAACTGCCACAAGCTGAGGTTTGTTCCAGCTTTCCCTGGAAGTCGTAGGTGTAACATCGAAAGAAGCAGCGATGTGCTATCATCTGAGCAATACATCGGAAGTTCAGAATTAACATCATGGAGCATGGAAATAAAGAACTACACCTTTTCTCCGGATGATTTCAAATTTCTTAAGAACACTGTTCATCTAGAGCAGCTCATTTTTCATTCCTGCATCGATCTGATGACCTTGCCAAATAGCATTCGGAGCTGTCACTCCCTCAGGAAACTAGAGGTAGTAGATTGTCAAAACTTATCTGCTCTACCGGAGTGGCTTGGAGAACTCACGTCACTACAGGAGCTGACAGTGCACGATGCCAATCTGGAGCTCTTGTCCCAATCCCCATACCTGACTTCTTTGGAGACGTTAGTTCTCAAAGAGAGAAGATACTTCACATCCACATCCGAGGTAAATTACCCCCGATGCTCCCATAAATCTGTATTTGATTGATGATGAGCATTATCGGCAAATATCTCTATCTAGCTTGTTGAAGTGATAATAATTGTTGGAAAAATTTTATCTGTATACATTATTAACATTATCTGTATACATTATTAACATTATCATTAGGAGAAATTTTACAATAGTTGAAAAAATATGAGATATTTATTGGATGAGATCGGATTATGAAAAAAATAGAAGGAACTCAACTCAAGGTAGTTGGAGGTACGAAATAGGTGTGAATAGTACTAAATTAGGTGGAGTTAGTACCGAAATATGTGGGGGAAAATATTTATTTTGATTTCCATTTTATATTCAAATAAGGGTAAATCAGTTATTTAGATCAGTTGTTGGACGTGATTCCCAGTGATTACTGGTTTCTTTTAAGGAAACACAGTGATTACTGTTTTTCCCAGTAAACACCTACTACTGTGAGGGCACTCCCAACCCAGACTCTACTCATAGTTTCTATCCCTCTAGGACTTCACACCAAGAAACTATCCTCTCCAATGCACAGTTTGTAATAGTAGTTTCTATACAAGGAATTAAATGTGCAACATAAGGTTAACTGATCAGTTGCGGCACATTACTAAGTGATCCACCCTGCACATCCGAACAACAATGCATCTCGATACATAGCCGTATATCACACACATGACGATCCTATACTGCATACTTCTTTGGTTGACACGGTAATAGGATTAGCACACCCAGATGTTGCCATGGTAGCAGATGAACAACAACAGACTCAGGCTGCAATTTGTGCACTGCATATCTCAGCCTCATCACACAATGCAGATAAATAATCTATATCTGTTTCTGCAGCAGAACCATAACTCAGTAACTGCATCAGGCAGCAAAATTTGTGAACATACAGATGGTATTTTAGATTATTCCTTGCATTGGAGCCTAGCTAGCTCTACTGATCTGAAAGTGCATACTAAAAAACATGACGAGATTGCTCACTAGAAGATGACGTTGGCCACCATCCACCAATGCTGGATGGGGAACGGAGTGGAATCGAAGGGAGCTATGAATGGATCTCGATATGAATCAGAAGTTCAGAACCTCCATGGGAGATGGGTGGCAGAGGGACGGAGATTGCTGGGATGGCAGAAGGGCGAGGGACGAGTGTGCGGGTAACTGCTGGGAAGGAGGCAGAGGGAGATCAATCTCCATCCCGCTCACAAGGCAGCAGGCGACCACGGCGGGAGATCGAGCGTGGGAACTGGGCGATTGCACAAGAGAAGATGACGCTCGGGAGATGGCGCGCGCGGTAGAGGGAATCGCGGCCGCGGCGGAGTGGATGGCGTACAGGATCCATGGAAACGACGGCCGTCTCCCCCAACGCGAGTCTCGTGGTTTCTACCGACCTCGAAGGAATCGTGGACTCCGTTTCTTATCAAGAAACAGGGGGCATTTGGATCCTTTGCCCGGCACTGTAGCATCCTGGCCAGGCATGGGCAGTGAGAAGGTTGGGCGTTTGGTTGATTTACCTGTGTGCGTAGGAGTTTGTGCCAGCCAGGTTTGCCTCGCTTGCATAAGAGAGCTGAAACGGCTCTCCGTCCTGGGCGAGCGCCTTTTTTCTCGCGGAAAAAGTCTAAATAACCCCCTGAACTATTGGTGCTAGAACACTTTAGCCCCCCACCTATAAAACCGTTTTTTTAGCACTTTAAACTATGGCAAACCGTCTAATTTAGACCCTGGGGCGGTTTGGGCTGGTGGTTTTGTATACGTGGACATCCAAGTAGGCAGCTGCGGCCATGGTGGCATCTGGCCCCACCTGTCATGCAGCTGTTGAGCTAAAATACGCCTCCTGCCCTTCCTTTCCGTCTCTCTCTCCCTCCCTCCGCATGTGCCCGGCTGCAGGGGTCGGTGTGTTGCGCGGCGACCTCGGTGAGCGCGGCCTCCGGGAACGCCCGCCCCTCGTTGGTGGGCCACGACGGCGTCAGCGAGCCGCTGTCCACGAGCTCGAGCAGGAGTGCGGCGCGGAGGTCGTCGGAGCAGCAGCCTCAGCCATGCTGCCGCCCACCTGATGAAATACGCCACCCCGGCTTCACCAAGCTGTTCCGCCGCAAGCGCGCCGATGCCGCAGCGCAGGGCGCCGGCGCGCCCGAGGCGCCCGCGTCCGTGGCTGGGGACGACGGCCTGGGGAGAAGCTGTTTGAGCTGCCGCCGCCCGCCATCCCATCCCTCAGCAAGCTCAAGCTGTCTGGGAGCCTCGCCGCCGCCTACTCCTTCGACGTCTTCTTCCGTAACGCCGGGGAGAAAGGCAGGGGGAGCGGTCCGGCCGCCTGCCAGGGAAAGGAAGGTGACGCCGGAGGCCGCGCTGCTCACCAACCCGGCAGAGCTTCGCGCTGAGCGCGCCTTGGACTCTGGTGGCGCGGCTCCACCCCAGCTGCACCCTGGCGTCGCTCGACGAGCTCCACCTCTCCGGCCTCAACCCGACCCACTTCCTCACCGTGCTGCACCACACGGTGAAGTCGATCCGCCTTGCTTGTGCCAATTATTAAAGTAGTGTACGTCGTACGGTTACCTCGCTTAGCCAGCTCTTGCGTTCGCGATGGCGTCGGAGTGGGAAATGGCCATGGGAGTGGATCTCGGCATGGGAATAATGGACACGTACCACCACAATGCCTCCAGCATCACCACGGCGGTGCCGATGAGCAGCAGTCACCACAACCAATTAAGTTCGTCTTCGAGTCCTACGCCACCGCCGCGACATCAATTTCAGCTTCCTGGACGAGCGGGAGTTCTACGACCGCCGCTTCTTCTTCGAGGAGTTCAAGGAGCTCAAGGCGGAGCCGGCCAGTCCAGGTGCACGGCGCGGATGGAGACGGTCTTCTTCGGCCACCTGGAGCAGCGCGGCATCGTCAACGCTAGGCCCGGCTTCCCGGAGCGCTCGTGGTTCGCCGACTTCGCCGAGATGGCGCACCGTGTCTGGCTGCTGCACTGCCTCTTCTTCGCCTTCGACGGCGACGCCGAGGAGGACGGCGCCTCCATCTTCCAGGTACGCACGGGGCACGCTTCTCGGAGGAGGTGTACATGGAGAGCATCAGCAGACACGCCGGTGACGACGCTGCGGCCGTGGCCGCCGAGGACCGCGTATTTCATCAGGTGGGCGCCCTGACAGGTGGGGCTAGGCGCCACCGTGGCCACAGTTGCTTACATAGATGGCCACGTATGCAAAACCACTAGCCCAAACCGCTCCAGGGTCTAAATTAAACGGTTTGCCATAGTTTAAAGTGCTAAAAAACCGGTTTTATAGGTGGGGGGCTAAAGTGTTCCAGCGCCAATAGTTCAGGGGGTTATCTAGACTTTTTCCTTTTTCTCGCGCCATCATGTCCAGGCCAGGCCAGGCTAGGCGGGCGTCAGAACCAAACGCGCCCTTGGATCCTTTGCCCGGCACTGTAGCATCCTGGCCAGGCATGGGCAGTGAGAAGGTTGGGCGTTTGGTTGATTTACCGGTGTGCGTGGGAGCTTGTGCCAGCCAGGTTTGCCTCGCTTGCATAAGAGAGCTGAAACGGCTCTCCGTCCTGGGCGAGCGCCTCTTTTCTCGCGCCATCATGTCCAGGCCAGGCCAGGCTAGGCGGGCGTCGGAACCAAACGCGCCCACAATTTCTTAGTTTTTCTCCCTCTCTCTTCAATAAATATACTGCCACATCAGTCAAATGCAATATAAATAAAAGGATAATAAATAGACTTCGAGCATCTCCAAGAGTTTGCCAAAATTTACTTGGCAAATTTTATGATTTGGCAACTCTTTAAAATATATAGCAAGTGAAAAAATAGTCCCTCTCCAATAGTTTGGTATAATTCACTTGCCAAACACAGATCAAACTTACATCAGGAACCCCAAGACAGAAACAAATTATGTTTATATCCTTCCACCTCTTGAAAACTTACATCAGGAACCCTGAAGCAGAAACAAAATTGTTTTTTCACCCTTCCACCTCTTCTAAAAGCTTGATAGCAAATCGCGTCCGCACGCGTATATATCCGCGTGCAGGAGGAAAGAATAGCAACTTGGGATAAATGAGGAGTTGATTTGAGGAGTTGTTGGAGAGGGATTTTTGTGATTTTGCCAAGAAAATAAGAATAGCAAGTTAAAATACCAAGTTGTTAGAGATGCTCGAAACTATATAAAGTCTGGGTTGATAGTGCCCTGATTACATGTGATTATGCATATTAGATTGATTCACCCTGTTTACTAGTGATTGTTGGGTTCGACAGGTCAACATATTGATGACGCTGGACTTTGGTCCATTTTGTGAAACCATCATTATTTTTTCATTTCTTATAAATTTAGTGTACAAATAACATGAAACTTTTAAAGATATAGATTTCCAAAAAAAATGTATCACAACTTTTTAAATTTTGTGTCTACTATTCCAAAAAATCATAGGAGTAGTAGCAGCTCGATTACCGATGTGACACTTCGTCATGCAAACGACATGTGGGTTTGTATCTAGTAATTGCGTGGGCGGTGATACGACTCCTGATCTTTACAAAATAGGATCAATAACAAGTTAAACTAGCCTCAAAGAAGCCAAGACAACCTAGCTACTCGAATCCAGCCACGGTCTTTGTACTAGTTGAAACCTAGCCACACTCGAGAACGAAAAGATCAGGTAGGATTCATTTTGACACGGTGGTTGGATTCATTTTGTCTCTCTCTTAGCCTACTCATGTAATAGTTAGCTCATCAGTATTAATACATGTCTCATTTATCTTACTCACATAATTTTTCTTGATTCTTGTGCCTAAGCTGGCTATAAGCTTACAACCCGATTCTCGTCTTTGTCTTGTATCTTCTCTCTTCCACCTCAACATTTAGCTAGTTTACAGTCTGCTATTATACTTGCTTTTAGGACAAAAAGCCTTAAGATCAACCATAAGCTTAAAGTTACTTTTTTGCGTGCACATTGGCCAACGTGCATGATTTAGGTAGTATATATGGCCACTTTAGTGAAGCCTCCATTCCTGATTCTTGCTTCACTTCTTGATTTCTCTAAAGGAATGGTTTTAGTGGGAAGTAGGTGATCCATTCTGAAGTGATTCCTGTGACAAATGAATATGTAGTGGGAAACAGTGGAGACCAGATTTTTGTTTAGCTCCTAGGTGTAAATAGAGAAGTGAGAATGTAAAAGTGAGCTCAAGCGTGCATGCATTAGTCATACATGCATTACTAAAATGTTCCAAAATGACAAAAAAATGTTCCAAAATGCCCAAGCGTGCCCTTTCCAAAATGTTCCAAAATATTAATATATTTCTCAACTACTAAAATACATGATGCGTGCCCATGACATCTAATTTCAGAAGGGCACACCCTTAATTACTAAAATACCCACCATAATATATTTCTCAATTAAGTACTTCAAAAATACAAGATGAAAGTACCTAGAGGTATTACGGTACTTTTTCAACCACTTTACATTTTGTTAGACTACATAAATTAATTTTGCTCAAGGCTGCTTTGTCCATACATGCTTGCATCATGCTAACCACTGTTTCCTCGTGTCCCTTTAAAATGCAGAGGCCTGTTCTGTCCTTCCAGAGAAGTGGTTCTAATGTAGTCGAACTACATATCAAGCATCCTAAATTTGTCGATAATGTTTTCCTTCGCTTGATGTCTTCACTTACAAACCTTGTGGAACTGGAGCTCGCCATTGTGCATACTGAGCGTCTGCAGCTGATGCCTTCACTCACAAACCTTGTGAAGCTGAAGCTGTCCAATATGTCTATTGAGCATCTGCAGCTGATGCCTTCACTCACAAACATTGTGAAGCTGGAGCTCTCCGATGTGAACTTTAAGCATCTGCATTTGGATGAGGCACAGAGTCTTGAAGAGCTGCACATTTCATGGATTGGAGGGTGGGGGCAAGTTCGCACTGTTCACATCTGGTGCACTGGACCACTTAAGAAACTCAAAAGAATTGTCATATCAGAATTAAACAACGTGGAGTTGCAAATATCCATGGAGGTGGAGGGACAGAGTAGCGATGAAAATTTGTTTCCAAGTCTTCAAAATCTGGAGGTATGCTGTTGTTCTAAGTTGAGGTTCGAACCCTCAATCCCAAGGAGCGCCAGGTACATTTTATCAGGCAGAGAAGGACAAGGAGGCCAAGACCTGTGTCCATCTTTTCATCGAATCATGGGACCATCATCCATCCCTACTTCATTATCCAAAATGGAGATCATGTTTAGCGCAGGGTTTTCATCTGCATCATGGGACAGTCTTCGACACTTAGAAATTGGGGAATTGATTATCAAGGACAGCTTTCCTCAAAAAAAAATTATCAAGGACAGCTATGATGAAATACCTTTGCCAGAGAGCATTCGGGGATGGACATCCCTCCAGAAACTAGAGATATTGAACTGTGAGAATATTACAACGCTGCCAAAGTGGTTGGGCGAGATTACCTCCCTCCGGGAGCTCAAGGTGGATGCCAACTGTATGGTAGCTTTACCTGCATGCATACAACAGCTCACCAGTTTGAAGACGTTGACCCTGTCAAAATGTGGGACGATACTTGAGAAGAGATGCAGATCTGGAGAGGATAAGGAGAAGTTGGAAAGGCTTCGAGGTCGAGGAGTGGATGTGAGGATAGAGCCCGATATTGTCAGACAACGAATTATACATTCGGAGGCCACTTCGCTACCGTCGTTGGAGTCCACGAATGATTGGATATTCGAGTCCGGTAAGAGGTTTCCCATTTCCTTTTTTTTTTTCTGAACTGTTGCGAAAAAGACGAGAGGCCTAGGCTTCAACGTGGATCACTACTCCATGCGAATATGTGCTGGAGACCAGCTTTTGTAACACCCTAAAATTTGCACTCTTTTAAAATAGGATAACTGGATTTAATTATGTTATGTGTGTGCATCCAAACATAGGAAATAGTAATATTTTTTGCTAAATTAAAATAAAGCATAAGGCTAAATGCATGTTTATGCATACATGCTGGTGCATATTTATTTCTGTATTTTGTAGTTTTTATATGAAACTCAAACTGAATTGAAATCCTATTTTGGAAATAGTTTTGAATTCAGTTTTCAGAAAAGAAAAAAGACTTTTTTTTCCTCCTCTTCCTCTCTTTCTCTCATTTCAGCCTGCTGCTCCATCCCTCTCTGCGGAAAGGCCTAGCTCAGCCTACCTCTCCCCTTCCCTGCTGCAGCAGCGAGAGCCAGCAGCCGGCCCAGCCCAAGCCGCGCGCTCCTATTCCCCTCTTTGGTTGGCTGATAGCATGATCCTGATCCCTCTCTCTCTCTTGCCACACTAGGCCCACGCGTCGGTGTCTTCTCATACCTTAAGATCGTAATCCGACCCGAAATCTGCCAAGGGTGTTTCCCTAATCCCTACGCCTACGCCCTTATATAAGGGAGCGAGTCCCTCTGCACCTGTTTTTCGCTACCATCGTCTGTCTCCTTGCATTAGTTCGCGCGCGCATGCTCTGCGAAGCTCACCGAGAAAGGAGGACGCCTGCCACTGCTGTTGGCTACCGCTTTTCTCGCCAACCCGAGCAGTTCACTTGAACCTCCCCGCTCTGTTTTTTTCCTCTCCTTTTCTCGCTCTCTGTTGCTCACACGTTGTCACTGATGTTTTGCAGCGAGCCGCCGTCCCTGACCAGATTTTAAAAATCCGATATTGATTTATTTTTAATTTGATAATAGTTCACGGAATTTATAAAAATATCAGTAGTTTAAAACCTTTATATCTACTTCGTTTTAATTCGATTTGAGTGTAATTTTTCGTCTGTAGCCGCGACATGTAGAATAGTTTTACAAGTCTTTTGGAAGCTTTTTACACTATTGATGTATTTTCGTCTGTCGCAGCGACGTGTAAAATAGTTTTACAAGTCTTTTAGAATCTTTTTATACTATTGGTGTACTGTTCTAATTATTGTTCTTGTTCGCTATGCATGATTGCCTGCGGTGCTTGTGTGTTGCTGTTACGATCAAGTATAGACGATGAACAGTACCTCCTCAGTGATCATGAGGACGACTAATATTTTGTTGATGAACAGTACCAGCAAGAATATTTTGAGTAAGGCAAGTATACAAAGGGATCATCCTTATTATCTGTTCACTTTGAATCACTTAATTCATCATATGTATGTGTCTCCTTGTTATAATTAAGGATTTGCTAGCTTTGTACTTGTACCTTGACACCTATGGGATTTTGCATGGGGTAGTATTGCTAATGCTCAATTAAATACTATGATCTAATGGTATATGCAATAAACATTTAAAGATGACCTTTACCAACACAAAAAAAGGGGGCTAGTAGTGTTTGGCTACTTTTCCAAATGCTTTAGATTCCTCTCCCTAATAAGGATTTATCCGTAAGTGACAACCTAGAACTTACAGTACAACCGTGAGAGCTATATTACTTTGGCTTTAGTCAAGTATGAAAATCCTTTCTAGCTTGTTTGTGGTTACCAAAAGAAGGCAACGGGGTGTAACCGAGTCGGGCATAGTTTGGCCTCGGTATGGGGGTTATGCCCCGAGTATCATCAAGACGGACTTGAGCCACGATGCCAGGAGCGAACTAGGCCATATAGCCAAGCCTTGCGCCGCATGAAGAGACCTGGGTGCGCCCCAAGATACTTTGAAGATGGCGATCAGATCTGGTCGGATTTCTAAGGATTTAGTTTCCGTGTAATTCCCTGTAATCCGATAAATTAGGATCCCTCCGTGTTATATAAGGCGGGCGGGGGCCCCCTCGATTCGAATCATCTCATATGCACTACAACAACCACCATAATATGGGACTGGGGTTTTACGTTACCTTGATGGCCTAAACTTGTCCAAACCCTTGTTGCCATCTTGTTCTTGGTCTCACGCACTCCACCATCCTCATCTAATCTACTCCCTTGGGGTAACCCCTTTGTAGACTGCCGACCAGATTTCGTCAACACTTGATTCTTATGTGTATAGTATGCGGAAACATGCAATTCAAAAGGGGCACTCTATGTTCGTGGGCCACAGAATCCTAGTGGCCACTAACTTATTAGGGAGACTTTAAGACTTCATAGTGAAACCCAGGTATGTACCTTGGCATGTAGTGTGGGGCTTGCGACCCTCGATAAATGAGAATCATGACTCACGTGTAAAGATATACAACCTCTATAGAGTGTAAAATTGTTATAGCAGTCATGCTAACAGACATTGAGCGGCCTTGGAATAATTATGGAATAGACGATCATTAATAACTATTTGTTTATGCTATTCATTATTCATGTTTACTTGATCATAAGTTATTATGGGCTTCAGATAAACTTGATGCTACTCAATTGCTAAAATTGTGATTTATATATAAAGTTAACCGCAGTTAAACTGGTTTTTACTTTTTTTAGCCTTATTAATCCATGTTATTTTTGTTTTATACGAGATGTACTTACGCTTATTTCATATTTCTCTTCCTGGATGGGTAACAGATGGTAATAAACTTGCTGAGTATCCTGAGGACTACTAGACTTTGTGGTCATCAACCAATTGGCCATTCCTGTGGTTATGGAGGCCATTACTGGAGTTGCTAGTCATAGTCTACGCTTTTGCTGAGCCTTTGATACTTATTTATGTAATGGATTAATATTCGTAATGTAATAAAAGCACTGTGATTGGTATTCTCTTATAATTCGTCTCTAAATGTGTGGGACTGATTCTTGGACACATATATAGTTTTATATTCGATTTTGTCTTTTAAAATCAGGTACGATAGCTTTCCCACTTTTCAGGGCCTTGAGTTCAGTCAGAAGAAGGCTGTGGGCTTTATTCCTGCCCAGTTTCTGCAAGCGGGCGGCGACGAGGGCCAGTTTGTCACTTCTTTCTCCCTGTCCAGATGAGCTCAAATGCTCAGTTGACAAGAGGTAAATATTTTTTATAAAATATAATAACCTACAATTTTCCACGTGCTCCTCTTGTGCTGTTGTACCTGGTCGCTGATGAGTTAGAAGCATAGGTCGATTGGTTTGCGTCCACTCATGAATTTTGATTTTTTTTTTTGACCCTGCCATGCTATGCTTTTTATGTTTCATGATTGTGCACTCAACAACGTTGGTGCCATAGTTACTCTGTTCTCTCAGCAGGGCTCTCATCCTGTGTGGCTGTGTT
Organism: Chrysopogon serrulatus; assembly: GCA_015844335.1. Taxonomy (NCBI): domain Eukaryota; kingdom Viridiplantae; phylum Streptophyta; class Magnoliopsida; order Poales; family Poaceae; genus Chrysopogon; species Chrysopogon serrulatus. The sequence goes on from JADLZL010006353.1 coordinate 77,147, forward strand.
TAATACTATATATATATATATATATATATATATATATATATATATATATATATATAGGGTGAGTTTTGTGTACTCTCGGGAGTATGTACTCCCATCCGAATATATGCAGCCAGCCTTACGTAGCTAACGAACGAAGGTAACGGCAGACAGGGTGCTATACATGCAGGTTAGTGGATATCAGAAGGAGGATCAATTATTCGCTGCATGCACAATTAAGATAAATAAAATAATATATACAGCTGGCGTGTTTCTCACCGTAACAACTCCAGCCGTGTTTCTCGCTTGCTGTGACTCCTATCTTGACTCGTGAATACATACTAATCGGTAGAGAATATATGTTTTATCTAAGATAAGAGTACCTGCGTACTCCTTTTACTGGATAGAGTATTATATTATTGTACATACTTTTTTGTACATAGTATTTGTACATACTTTTGGAAATGGGATATATGTACATACTTTTTAGAATAAAGTATTTCTACATACTTATTTCAATGGAATATATGTACATACTTTTTAGAATAGAGTATTTCTGCATACTTCTACTTGAGAGTATATCCACATACTTCAATTAGAAAATTGAGTATATTTGCATACTTGCACATTGCGCATACTTCAATTAGAAAATTGAGTATATTTGCATACTTGCACATTGCGCTTGAGTATATATCCATATACTTGGATTCTTTTAGCGTTTATCTTGTAGAGTATCTACTTCTTTAGGAGAAAAATTGAGACACTTTGTGTACAACTTTTTGACATGAGTATTAGTACATACATATTAGCATGAAGTCACGTGCAAATCATACATCACTAACTGAATGAGTTTAGAAAGCATGTTGATTGAGTTGGTATATAAAAATGAGTGCATATATACGTAAATAAATGAAGTACTCCGCATTATCACAGTCAGCTTGTACTATGTACATATCATTCAAAAAAGAGCTATATATACATACAGGTCCGTAAATGACAAATGAGTAGAAACATGAAAGGCAGTATGTCTATACTATTAAGATGGAATATAATATTTGAAGTATACTGTACAGAACACGTATATATCTAGCGATACTTTAGTCTAAAAGTATCAAGTGATACTAATGTATCGAGAGTGCATCATGCACAACATTCATCCAGCGAATGCCGACGATTCTTGGAGCATTAGCACATGAAAGCAGTGTGAGAAATCATGCGGTTCAGAATCATCGGTAATGAAGTAGTGTTCTAGTACCTTACTACTACTGAGTAAATGGAGTTCCGATCCAAAATCTAGGGGAAGGAAGGGCGCAGTTCCTAAGCTGCAGTCAGATTGGAATAGAATAAACAAATCGATCTAACAGAAAGGTTTGATAGCATCTGGATTTATCGGCCATACTCAGTGGAGCGATGCACGCAGGCTACGACCCGACGGACGCAGCGCACGCGGCCGTCGCGAGCTGTTCAGCAGACAGGCACCCGGGGCCCGGGGGATCTCTTGGGCGTCGAGGACGATGCAGGCCGTCGGAAACGACGAATCTCGAGTAGCAGAACGACGCATGGACTCCAGCATAGTGGTGCTCGGGCACAGCTAGCTTGGCTTCGGCCTGCTCGCTACGTACGGCGGCGCTCACAATTGAAGAGAGACGGCGGCGGCGGCTGCGAGAACAACTGGGAGGGGCTCTGGCTTTCAGATGGTTAGTAGTATATTAGACGGGTCCGCTTCTTTTAACCCGGAAAGCAAAGGTGACTAGTCGGTGGAACGCCGTCATCGTCCGTTAGCTTAGGTCCACCGTGCGGCCCGGGACTGGACGGACGCCGCCTGCTTATACGCGGGAGTAATTACTCCTAGGGAGTACGGAAAATTTACTATATATATATATACTAGGAAATATGCCCGTGCGTTGCAACGGGTCGTACCACATGTATAACCAGTATGTTTTTAAATTCATCTTGGTATTAAACTCCATACCATGCCAAGGCACATATCTAACTTATGTATAAGTACGTGCGCGAGATACTATCGAACATTGCAATTACTATCGTTGAATTCAAATTGAACTCCATAGCATGTTATTTTGAAATTGTTAGTTGTCCAAGTTTTTTCGCCCAGGCACCTCGATGCCTGGCAACTCGGTGCCCTTGCGGCCCTATGCAGTTGCCTTGCACGTCATGCAAATTGGCAGTCTTATTTTTTTATGTTTGATCGATTTATTATTGATTGATTTATGGTCAATTTGGGTTCATGTGCTATTCGTAAGGAATCTTTGAGGTGATATGGAGTTAATAGTTTATCCATGACGTTCGAGTTCGAGTTTGGTATTTTTACACTACTTTGCTTCCACATATTCCACATAAATTATAGCTCATTAATTAGATAAGTATAATTAATTAATTATTATAGAGGTATAAACATATAAATATAGATTATTTTGAATACTTATGTTTCCTTTTGAGATTAATACTTATGTTCCTTCAATATTGGTATAATTTTATAGCACATAAGAAGTAGTACGAATGAATATTTTTGGTGAACAAAATAGAACACATAATAAATCTCGTTGGGCCTTTGACGCAGCCCACGAATCTGTGCCAGGTTTCTTCAATACGATTAAGAGCAAGCACACGTCCAGGTTTCTAAAATCAATTGACGATGCATAGCCGCCGCTCGCCCATAAAAGCACGAAGACACACCTGCTTAGCCCGTCGCTGCACCTGCTCTTGCTCCCTGCCTCCCTCGCATGTGCCAGGGCCGCTCCCTAGCACCAACACAGCTTGCCAGCACTGCTCTTACTTGCCCTCGCGGCCATCGCTCCCTCGCGCTCCTTCATTCGTGAGCGCAGTGTCCCTGCTCCTCCTCTCATCCATTTGTGGGTGTGATATGTGCTTCTCTCTTCTATTGGTGGGCGGATCCGGCCTGACCAAGCGCGTGAAGACAACATATCTTGGAAAAAGGGCGAGTGCAGAGGCGATGGCACAGGCGGACCTGGCTAGCGGCGTGGGCGCCCTGGTGGTGCCGTGCGGAACGGGTCTTGCTGGCGGCGCAAGCGCCTTGAGCTGTGTGCGCCACGGAAGACCTGGCCGGCGGGAGCCGGGCGCATCTGGCCACGCACACACGGGTGGAGACGACGGTGCGGGCACCCTGGCCAGCGAAGGCGGGCGGTGGCGGCACGGGTGCGCCCGGGCTCCTGGAGGCGCGACCTTGTCTTTTCTCCTCTTGGATTCTTTCTTTTATTTCGTTGATTCGGTTCGACTATTTCTCTGATTTTATCTTCTATCGTTTTCGTGTATTTATGGAGTTTGGATTGCTGTGGCGGTTTTGATTTAGTCTCGATTTGTTTCTAACCCAGTTGATTTTGGAGTGGGTATGGTTAGAGAGAATATGGTTTAATTTGATTTGGAGTCAATTTGAGTTACCTGTGGTGCTGCTGATGTATTGTACTCAGTAGCAGCTATTTGATTTTCTGTTGATGTATTGATTGCAAAAAGGCACGAGTCCGTGTTCCTTCCGACCTGTGCTGCTGCTACTGATCTGTGCTCTTGTTTTGATTTCGATCTGGTGCAGGGTGTCCTCAATTTGATTCTCTTGCATCTCGTGGTCTTCGATTTGGTCTCAAACTCTAGCTGTATGTGCTGGTTTCGAGTCCATCTCGGATGGAGCCGTTGGGAGGAGGAGGGAAGGTGTCGATGGAACGGACGAGCCGGACAAAAATTCTACTGGACGAAAGGCCGGACGAAAGGCTAGACGGACGAAAATTTGGGGGAGAGAAACCTCTCCCTTTTAAATATTAGGTATAGGTATAGGTATAGGTATAGGTATAGGTATAGGTATAGGTATAGGTATAGATATAGATATAGATAGATATAGATATATATGGACCTAAGCTAACGGACGATGACGGCGTTCCACCCTATATATATATATATATTTCGTCCCTTGTGTGTCAATCTTCTCCAGCGTCAGAGAAGGGGCCGGTGCGCTGACTGCTGATCTCTGCATCATGCTACTATCCTCAGGTCTCAACTCTCAACATTTGGTATGCATGTAGAATCAACCAACGGACAACAACAGAGATAGCGAAGAATTGAAGGTGAATACAAGGGCAATGTACTTTGCTATCTTTCAGAACGAAGGACGAAGCAGTGTGCCGTGTTTATCACCTCTGGAGGAGGACTTGATCTTGAGCTGTTGCACGTGTCGCTTTGATTCTTCTTCGCAATTGCCAATTGGTGTGTGTGCCTGGACTTTGTACAGGGCATGAACGCCTGGCTGTGTCGGCTAGTCTGGTAGACCTATGGCAACTGGCATGCTGCTTCTTTGTTTTACTTCTAAAAATAAGTCTTCGTTGTTTAAGTAGAACGCCACGGTACGTTTATATGCTATGGAACTACTGCTCTGTTTTGTTGCTTCACCTCTATTCTGATTAATGTTCATTTGACTGTTTTCTTAAGCATGAATGATGATTGTTGGTCTCTAACTAATAATATAAACCACTGTTTAGATTTACGTGCACTCCGTTTAGCCATCTGTGCAGCTTCCTAAACACAAGAATACTACTGAGCTCTATTCCATGTAATTCAGCCTTTCATTGGAAGTATATGCGTGAATGCATGAGCTCGAACACATTTGCAACTGCGGCGGCCAACATAGTTCTACCTTTTTCTGTGCGACTTCTTCTGGGGTCGCAAATCTTGCTGGACATGGGTGCATGGCGTGGTGTGACATGCGCCGTCCAGATCGGTTGCCTGTTGCCCGTGACCCAGATGACCAGAGGTGTGGCATCGGGGGCACATTGCGAGTTGCGAACCTTCTCTACCACATCTCAACCTCTCCGGACTCCGATCTGATCTACTATTGCTATCGATCACCCACCCGTTGGCCACTAGCTCTCAATTGCTTCCGGCTCTGCCCTGCAGGCACATTGGGCCATTGACTTGACTCGATGAGTGGAGGAATCGGCTGTGCAGGTGCGTGCACCCAGGCCGAGCTGGCGAGCTGTGTGACATTGTGTGCTGCCGTTGCGTTCAGAGTTTTTTTTTTTTTTTTGAATCGCCATTGCGTTCAGAGTTGAGACTTCTGTACCCTCCTCGTCCCATGGAAATTCCACCATGTCCGCCGCCACCTTACGTCACTGGATCAAGGGGAGCCGGCCCAAGGAGGAGCTCCAGAGCTGCTTGGCCCAACCCGCTCGTTGTCGGCCCAAAATGAGGATTGTTCTGCTTACCAGTTTCGATATTGAGAATGTGAAAAAAAAAAAAACGTGCACCGCTGTTATACCAAAGGTTGAAGAAAAATTTGAAGGCTTCACATTCATAAGATAAACCAACCTCTCTTGGGAATTTGCAGAGAATCAAAAAACATGATCCCCAATGGTAAGGACTCGGAAAGCAATGGATGACCCCTAATCAGTAATCACTGCTCCAAGAATGAGGGCCATCGTAGAGTCCGTAAGCCGATGATGTGAACCGACGGTGAACTTGAGCTGCGATCAATTTTCTAGGACTGAGAACTCCATGGCCGGCAAGGCAACAGGGTCAGAGCGCGGAGCCATGGCGAAGGGGAGTGGGGGAGCGATTGGTTGATCGAGCGGTCAAAATCGCTCTCCTGGAGTGCTGTCGTGTGCCGAGACTTTTGCTCGCTGTCTTGCTCAAGCTGAGGCCGATCGATGGATTATCATACGTCGATCGTTGCATGCATGTGTTGCAGCAAATCTAAAACATAAAAGTTGCACAAGCTCCTCGCCAGGCATGGTGGCCACGTCGTCTAAAATTTTTCCAGCCATTCGATCTTCTAAATCGACGTCCCAGATTCCTTGAAGCGGCTTCTTTCTGAAGCGGATTCTAGGTCTTCACCTCCTTTTATTCGGCTTCTCTCTGGATTCTCATCAGCTTCTGGTGTGAATCCGGAGCCGCAAATATATATGCCAGCTCTAGCTTCTGGTTCCAGAGACTTCTCGGAAAAAAAAAAAAACGAAAAGCTCGTGCTCTCTCCCGGACCCGACGGAGACGCCGCCGTCTCCCGCTCCTATCCCTTCCCCCCTCCCGATGCGGCGGCCCCGGCCGGCCCGATGGCCGGCGTTGCGGCGCGGCCGGCCGGCGGCGGCAGCGGCAGGCCGCCTACGGCGGGCGAGCGGCGGCAAGACCGGCGGTGGGCGCAAGCTGCGGTTCGGGCGAAGCTTATCCCTCCCTTCACTCCACACACCTCTCTCTCAGCTCTCCCGGTGGTGCCCCATGCCGGCCGTCCTCCGGTGAGGCAGCTCGCCCGGCGTTGGCCGGCTCAGAAGCGCCGAAGCCGCTTGACTCCTTCATTTGCCTCTTCTAGGGTTAGGATTTTTACTTGGGTTTCGATTTCGTATTGGGGAAAAAAAACTGTGTACTTTACACATGATGTGAAATTCCCGATTGTAGAATTGGAATTGGGCCATGATTTCTTGCGAATAGCTTACCTATGTAGTGGACATCACCTGTGCAAAGTTTGGAAGTGTTTGGTTTTGATTTGATCGAGTTTTCTTCAATTTTTCACTAGACCCTTTTTTCTTTTCTTAGTGCTTTTGCACTCTGTTCTTGGTCCGCAGTGCAGCTCTAGGTTGAGAGGTCATCGGTGCATGTGGGATCCATGGTCTTAATTTGTTGGTTATCCCATTTGGTTCACCATGTCGTGAACTTGAGTGTCATGATTCAGTTAGTTTATAAACAGACACTCTTCTTCTCCTCCTCGTTTGTCACGTGCCTCCTCCCCCAAATCAAAATAAATTTTTATATGAGTTAGAATAAGTTGGGAATATGGGCTGTTGATCTTCAAAAGGAACTCTCATATAAGATGGGAATATAGGCTGAATGCATATGTATGTTTCACCATCCGAGAGAAATTTTCATGTCCTAAGATTGAACCTCAACAATCGGATGCAAGATGCAATCTGTGAAAACCATGATTAGGTTCCCAATTGCTTTCCACAAGGATTTGTTCGCCCCGCTCTTGCAACCTCCCCGGCCTTTTTCGGTTTTCGTAGGCTGTATTCATCCGAATAAAACCTTATGAAATACAGCTCATGCACTGCATAAGCAGCCCAAAATCTCATAACTTATAGAAACATCTTATAAAGGTACCAAAGTTTCCTTTTTACGAGCCGGGCATGGTGGCCACGTCGTCTAAAATTTTTCCAGCCATTCGATCTTCTAAATCGACGTCCCAGATTCCTTGAAGCGGCTTCTTTACGAAGCGGATTCTAGGTCTTCACCTCCTTTTATTCGGCTTCTCTCGGATTCTCATCAGCTTCTGGTGTGAACGGAGCCGCAAATATATATGCCGGCTCTAGCTTCGGTTCCCGAGACTTCTCGAAAAAAAAAAAAAAGAAAAGCTCGTGCTCTCTCCGGACCCGACGGAGACGCCGCCGTCTCCCGCTCCTATCCCTTCCCCCCCCCTCCCGATGCGGGGCCCCAGGCCGGCCGATGCTTGGCGGCGGCGTGACGGCGGCGGCGAGCGCGGCGCGGCAAAGCCGCCCTGGGCGCGGCGAGCGGCGGCGGCAAGACCGGCGGTGGGCGCAGCTGCGGTTCGGCGAAGCTTATCCCCTCCTTCACTCCACACACCTCTCTCTCAGCTCTCCTGGTGGTGCCCCATGCCGGCCGTCCTCCGGTGAGGCAGCTCGCCGGCGTTGGCCGGCTTTGTAGCTGAAGCCGCTTGACTCCTTCTGTTGCCTCTTCTAGGGTTAGGATTTTTACTGGGTTTCGATTTCGTATTGGGGAAAAAACTGTGTACTTTACACATGATGTGAAATTCCCGATTGTAGAATTGGAATTGGGCCATGATTTCTTGCGAATAGCTTACCTATGTAGTGGACATCACCTGTGCAAAGTTTGGAAGTGTTTGGTTTTGATTTGATCGAGTTTTCTTCAATTTTTCACTAGACCCTTTTTTCTTTTCTTAGTGCTTTTGCACTCTGTTCTTGGTCCGGCAGTGCAGCTCTAGGTTGAGAGGTCATCGGTGCATGTGGGATCCATGGTCTTAATTTGTTGGTTATCCCATTTGGTTCACCATGTCGTGAACTTGAGTGTCATGATTCGATTAGTTTATAAACAGACACTCTTCTTCTCCTCCTCGTTTGTCACGTGCCTCCTCCCCCAAATCAAAATAAATTTTTATATGAGTTAGAATAAGTTGGGAATATGGGCTGTTGATCTTCAAAAGGAACTCTCATATAAGATGGGAATATAGGCTGAATGCATATGTATGTTTCACCATCCGAGAGAAATTTTCATGTCCTAAGATTGAACCTCAACAATCAGATGCAAGATGCAATCTGTGAAAACCATGATTAGGTTCCCAATTGCTTTCCACAAGGATTTGTTCGTCCTGCTCTTGCAACCTCCCTGGCCTTTTCGGTTTCTGTAGCTGTATTCATCCAGAATAAAACCTTATGAAATACAGCTCATGCACCTGCATAAGCAGCCCAAAATCTCATAACTTATAGAAACATCTTATAAAGGTACCAAAGTTTCCTTTTACACAGCCGGGCATGGTGGCCCGTCGTCTAAAATTTTTCCGGCCATTCGATCTTCTAAATCGGCGTCCCAGATTCCTTGAAGCGGCTTCTTTACGAGGCGGATTCTAGGTCTTCACCTCCTTTTATTCGGCTTCTCTGCGGATTCTCATCAGCTTCTGGTGTGAATCCGGAGCGCAAATATATATGCCAGCTCTAGCTTCTGGTTCCGAGAGACTTCTCGGAAAAAAAAAAAAAAAACGAAAAGCTTCGTGCTCTCTCCGGACCCAGCGGAGGCGCCCGCCGTCTCCCGCTCTATCCCTTCCCCCCTCCCGTCGCGGCGGCCCCCAGGCCCGGCCGATGGCGCTGGCGGCCAGCGTCGACGGCCGGCGGCGAGCCGGCTTGGCGGCCGCCCTACGGCGGCGGCGAACGGCGGCGCACCGGCGGTGGGCACAGCTGCGGTTCGGCGAAGCTTATCCCCTCCTTCACTCCACACACCTCTCTCTCAGCTCTCCTGGTGGTGCCCCATGCCGGCCGTCCTCCGGTGAGGCAGCTCGCCGGCGTTGGCGGCTGTAGCGCTGAAGCCGCTTGACTCCTTCATTTGCCTCTTCTAGGGTTAGGATTTTCTTGGGTTTCGATTTCGTATTGAAAAAAAAAACTGTGTACTTTACACATGATGTGAAATTCCCGATTGTAGAATTGGAATTGGGCCATGATTTCTTGCGAATAGCTTACCTATGTAGTGGACATCACCTGTGCAAAGTTTGGAAGTGTTTGGTTTTGATTTGATCGAGTTTTCTTCAATTTTTCACTAGACCCTTTTTCTTTTCTTAGTGCTTTTGCACTCTGTTCTTGGTCCGGCAGTGCAGCTCTAGGTTGAGAGGTCATCGGTGCATGTGGGATCCATGGTCTTAATTTGTTGGTTATCCCATTTGGTTCACCATGTCGTGAACTTGAGTGTCATGATTCAGTTAGTTTATTAACAGACACTCTTCTTCTCCTCCTCGTTTGTCACGTGCCTCCTCCCCCAAATCAAAATAAATTTTTATATGAGTTAGAATAAGTTGGGAATATGGGCTGTTGATCTTCAAAAGGAACTCTCATATAAGATGGGAATATAGGCTGAATGCATATGTATGTTTCACCATCCGAGAGAAATTTTCATGTCCTAAGATTGAACCTCAACAATCGGATGCAAGATGCAATCTGTGAAAACCATGATTAGGTTCCCAATTGCTTTCCACAAGGATTTGTTCGTCCTGCTCTTGCAACCTCCACGGCCTTTTCGGTTTTACGTAGCTGTATTCATCCAGAATAAAACCTTATGAAATACAGCTCATGCACCTGCATAAGCAGCCCAAAATCTCATAACTTATAGAAACATCTTATAAAGGTACCAAAGTTTCCTTTTACACAGCCAGGCATGGTGGCCACGTCGTCTAAAATTTTTCCAGCCATTCGATCTTCTAAATCGACGTCCCAGATTCCTTGAAGCGGCTTCTTTCTGAAGCGGATTCTAGGTCTTCACCTCCTTTTATTCGGCTTCTCTCTGGATTCTCATCAGCTTACGGTGTGAATCCGGAGCCGCAAATATATATGCCGGCTCTAGCTTACGGTTCCAGAGACTTCTGAAAAAAAAAAAAAAAAACGAAAAGCTCGTGCTCTCTCCGGACCCGACGGAGACGCCCCGCCGTCTCCCGCTCCTATCCCTTCCCCCCTCCCGATGCGGCGGCCCCAGGGCGGCCGATGGCGCGGCGGCCAGCGCGACGGCCGGGCGGCGAGCCGGCGCGGCAGGCCGCCCTACGGCGCGGGGCGAACGGCGGCGACCGGCGGTGGGCGCAGCTGCGGTTCGGGCGAAGCTTATCCCTCCTTCACTCCCACACCACCTCTCTCGGCTCTCTGGTGGTGCCCCATGCCGGCCGTCCTCCGGTGAGGCAGCTCGCCCGGCGTTGGCGGCCTGTAGCGCTGAAGCCGCTTGACTCCTTCATTTGCCTCTTCTAGGGTTAGGATTTTTTTGGGTTTCGATTTCGTATTGGGGAAAAAAAACTGTGTACTTTACACATGATGTGAAATTCCCGATTGTAGAATTGGAATTGGGCCATGATTTCTTGCGAATAGCTTACCTATGTAGTGGACATCACCTGTGCAAAGTTTGGAAGTGTTTGGTTTTGATTTGATCGAGTTTTCTTCAATTTTTCACTAGACCCTTTTTCTTTTCTTAGTGCTTTTGCACTCTGTTCTTGGTCCGGCAGTGCAGCTCTAGGTTGAGAGGTCATCGGTGCATGTGGGATCCATGGTCTTAATTTGTTGGTTATCCCATTTGGTTCACCATGTCGTGAACTTGAGTGTCATGATTCAGTTAGTTTATAAACAGACACTCTTCTTCTCCTCCTCGTTTGTCACGTGCCTCCTCCCCCAAATCAAAATAAATTTTTATATGAGTTAGAATAAGTTGGGAATATGGGCTGTTGATCTTCAAAAGGAACTCTCATATAAGATGGGAATATAGGCTGAATGCATATGTATGTTTCACCATCCGAGAGAAATTTTCATGTCCTAAGATTGAACCTCAACAATCAGATGCAAGATGCAATCTGTGAAAACCATGATTAGGTTCCCAATTGCTTTCCACAAGGATTTGTTCGTCCTGCTCTTGCAACCTCCCCTGGCCTTTTCGGTTTCTGTAGCTGTATTCATCCAGAATAAAACCTTATGAAATACAGCTCATGCACCTGCATAAGCAGCCCAAAATCTCATAACTTATAGAAACATCTTATAAAGGTACCAAAGTTTCCTTTTACACAAATACTAGAAGAATCTGAACTTGCATAGTTTTTTCTCTCCCATACCTATGAAAATAAGATTGGGCATAAATTTCTCCTTCGTGCATCTGCTTTACCATGCATAACAATTCTTTATTGTCCTAACTAGACCACGAGGGGCTTACAGATCATAGTGGACGATTTTCCATTGCTGCAATGAAAATCTTTAGATTAAATCTACATGCTTGGATTTTAAACAAAAAAGTCTACCACCTGCATGAATCACTGCATGAATCACAGATGCTTATAGATATGAAGTTTCCTCCATCATACTTATGGGTTTGCTATGTTGCTTCAGAGCAATAGAAGTGTGCTTTGCAATCAGTCAATGATATGGCAGTAGAATACAGTCTGAAAAGATGCACAAAGGTGATAACTATTGACCACCACTTGAGGCTAAATCAAAGAGAGGCCTTTACATTTACAATATATATATATGTTAGTACCTTGGGAAAAAGCTTTTGGTTTAAACACAGAAACCTGGTCCACTAATATGATATGGACTGAAGAGCCGAAATTTATTTTACCTTTCACATTTGATTTCCTCCCTCCCTTGGTGCTGCAGGCAAGGCCCCCAACCTGAGCTGCTTTGATGTGTTTATACTCATGCCATCCGATTGATTATGATCCTTTGCTTATTTGGTTGTTTCATTGGGTATTCTTTTTGGTCTAACTCTTGATTATTTTAACTACTCTACAGCCATGCCAGATCATGCCTTGGAGTGTCTGGGCGTATATCAGGTAACACACATGTGCCTATAAATAAAAACCAAAATAGTAGTTCATATAACTATTTTTTTTAGAAAGAATAGTGTTGGTGTAGGGCTCTGCTATTTTATCAACCATGATGTTTACATTTGGACAGACAGCTGCTTCAAGGTAAAGGTACATCCTATTCATTGCCCACCTTAATGAAGATTGTTGTTGCATCCGAAGGCGATTTAAACAAATTCTTTTGAGATCGATCCCTCTCAGGTACTTCTTCACTTCTATTGAACCTTGGAAATTACTGAGCTACTGAGGAACTGATGTTCCATTCATTTCACACAGACTTAGAATGTCAACCACCGGTTGAACTATCCTATGCTTGAGGCGTATGATTTCAGAAATGACACCGTAAGCTTGTCTAATCTCAGGGAGACAGTCACAACATGCAAAATATTGTTACGCTTATCTTTGTTTACCTCTATTTTTCGCAGCCTTGCAGCAACCAGTTATGGCTCATGCACTGATATCTACCTTTCTTATGTCCAAATCCCGCTGATTTAGTCTTGCCGAGGCAAAATAACTTCTGAAATTGTCGGCGAATTAAATTGCTTCTAAGATCAATCATATTATTCTGTAGTCCTTATCAGTTTTTTTATTTGTTTGGACAATAAGCAGACAGTTACATCCTCCATTTTTCTTATGGAAGATTATGGGTTTCACCCCCTATTGGAACTTTGATTTATTCTTCTTTATTCAATTTTTTCTGTAGCATTCGATCAGTTCTACTGATGTTGAGATTATCTTTACTATCAGTGTCAGTCCCACTAATGTTGAAATTATTTCTAATGAGCTCAAATGCTCATCCAAACTTTGATTGACCGAGAATCTTTAATTGTTTTAAATCCTATTTTCAAGTGTACTGCATTCTCTATATCAGAAATTTCATTCCTATGTGCTGCAGTCTACTTCAGATTCACTGCAGACTCGAGTGCTATATGCATGTAAAACTGATTGTCCTTTTTTTCCCGATGGGTCATATACTAATGTCACATTGTCACTCAATCACTTTGCTTGCTTCTTCTTTCTATCTTCGTCTCTTCTGGTTTGTTTTGGCAGGCCCTTTTAGTAGCTGATAATATTTGTGATATTGCCTAGGCAAAGGTTAACATACCTCCCAATTGATTTTTGTTTCTGTTTTTCAATTAGGCCATGCTAAATAGAACTGCACTATTAGTCATTGCATATGCACTGGACTTAATTGTTTGTTTTCATGGTATGTTTACTTCCTTGGGCTGTTGGATAACCAACAGGGGTTGACTAACTTCAGAATAACTGGTTTGGTCTACTTTTTTTTGGTGACTGCTCTGCTTGGTTCTGCAGTAATTTTGGACTTTCCTATGCCATCAGATTGTAAACCAATTGGCTAATTTGTTTTATCCTTTACTTGAATGTAGATTCCCTTATCTCCTGATGCAAGATGAACCATATTTAGTCCTTCATTCTTCCAAGTCTAGCAGTTGTCCTACTCAATAATGTTTCTTGCAGTTTTCTTCTGTCAAAGGTATGATGATCCCTCAGAATAGTGGTGTTCCATTCCTCGGAATAGTTCTTTTATATATTTTCCCTCAAAAAAAATTGTTACAGTGAAGGTTGATTGTTTTATAAAACACTGCTAAAAACTAATGCTTTACCTACCCAATGAGTTACGAAGTTGATTAGTTCATTGATTGGTGTGCGTAACATTGACATATATAATAGTCTCTATTTACCCAGTTACCCATAGTTCATTGGAATAAAAAAAAATGTCTGCTCATTTCCAGTTTTTTAACTCCTAATGGCTATCTCCATATTCAGTTCAAGTTCCATCTATCTGAATAACAGAAATACAAGCTAAGATTACTATGCCAATGTTTAAGTGCAAACGCTATTTCTTAGCTTGCCTTGAGGAAAAAAAATATCAGCTTATCAATTTAAGGAATCTACTGCCTGCGAAATGTCAAAAACACACCCAATTTATAAAATAACAAAACTAGACAGATATGGACCAATCTAAAAAAAAAAAAAAGATATACCTAGGCCAACAGGAATATGTACATATTTGTCTCCTGTGCTTTACTGAATCCGTTCCAACTTTATATGTGGTCCCATGCAGCCGGTAATTGTAATTTGTAGGAGTTCATACTTTACCTCACAAAATGGCTTCCTAGGCAGCTATTAGTTGTTCTGTTTCTGGTTTAATTCCAGATCAATTTATGGCTTGATATTTCAGGTTGGTGCCCTTTTTGTCTCAGTCTATTTCCCTTAGTCATATACAATAGTCCTCCTTTAAAATATATTAACATTCTATAGTATTTATCAATTTTACGCATGCATTTAGTTTAGGTGTTGAGGACAATATACCATACAATTCCGTTTGTCTTTAAAATGTTGCGGAATATACTTGGCACCTATATCGTTCATGTGAGAGCTAAATGGCAAACTATTTCCAGTATATACTAATTTATATATTGTTATAATTCTTAGTCCGGAAAAAACAGTAATCATAATATGATCACAATTTGTTCTTCAACGTTTTTTTTTACTTAATCCCAGTTGATAAAATGTTATGTTCTCTGCAGCTGCCAGCTTCATCACCCGGTTCAGAAACCACAACACTACAACAACATAACACAGAGTATGAGTATGACTTCTCACGTTCGTGGGAAGACTCACCAACAGCCATATCTAGCTATTGGAATAGACTCAAGATTAACATTCTGTTATCCACTTTGTAAAATACATGCAAACCATATACTAAATCTATTCCAACGCCACATGAAAATATCCTTATATGCTACTATTTACCTTCTGCAAGGTTAAACCCATGTGTAAATTTATAAATTCCTCTGACCTATTTTCCAATCAATAAATGAAACATATCTCTACTGTGATACTATTTAGCTGATGCTACATTAAACCCGCATTTCTTCTACACGTGCAAGGACACACATGATCTCGCCATTCACTCGCAGGCGCGCGGGCGCGCGCCTTGCCACTAGTACAAGCAAAGGTGAATAGGGCGTGCTTTAGAACTCTTGCTCGGGTTGCCTTGCTTGGATAGGATAGCCCACGCGATCGAGCACGGCAAAGCAAGGCCAGCAAGATCAGGGGCGAAGCTCAGTACTAGGCTATATACAGATTTTCATACTCTATACAGCCTAGTCATCAAGATTCTCTTCTCTATACAGATTTCTTCCGCACCCTTCATCCTCTATATCGACTCTATATCAACTAACCACGTGGGACCCACTTGTCAGATTGTATTTTCTCCCCCCCACTCTTTCCCGTCACGCTCCCTCTCTGTTCGCTGCGGAGCCACCCGTCCAGCCGCCCTGGAAATTAAGGGGAGCCCCATGTCGTCGTGGTCCGCGCATCCCACCGCCGTGCTCCAACCGCCAAGACGCCGCCGTCGTCCGACCGGCCCGAGCACGCCCATGAAGCGCCGTCTAGGTCCGTCCGTCCCCGCCGCCGTGGTCCGGCCGCCCCACGCACGCCGCCGTCGTGCGCCCGCCCGCCCGTGCAGGCCGTGCACCGCCCTGTTCCGTGCATCCCACCACCGTGATCCGATGGCGCCCCCACTGTTAGTATTTCTAATGTCATTACTAATTAACGAGATTAAAAACACATGGTATTAAATGAACTTGTCATTAGCAACTAGCCACTTTATTTATCACCAACATCCCTAAGCATGAATTAGGTTGTCATCCCTAATTTTAATTGCTAAGGATAAATACAGGTTTATTATGCATATTATTATTATTATTATTATGAGACTAGGCAGAAATATAAATATAAACTAAGAATATAAACTAAGAACGGTTCTGCAAGCGGACAGATAATTATACCATTGTAGCATTTTACCTAGAGTACTACCATGTTGTCGATTTATATTTATACCACTGGGAAGGACTGGATAAACTCTAATCTATTATATTGATATCAACTATATATACGATGAATAAATGATATTACCAATATCATTTAATCTACTCATAACAGGCAGAGGTCACAAGATAAATATAGATAAATATAGGTGATAAGTATAATCAAGCATCATAGATAATAGATAAACATCAGAGCACTTTCTAGTCATAATCATAGCTAGCCAATAGATAAACTAAGGAGTTAATGTCTAAGGTAATTCTATAACTATATCAATGAATAACTCTAATTAGTGTAATTACATCTAGTAATCATTGTTAGATTAGTCCTACATTATGATCATATGTAAAGGGCATCATCTAGGAAGGATGTGAAACAGAGTCATCACCCAACTTCACGACCGTGCCTGCTTGCCTACATACGGGGGTGGACTACAGAGGAATCAACGCAGCTGTCACCTACGCGAACTGCCACACGACCCGGCACATCAAGGTGCACTCGCAGATAAACAAAATATCTAGACACCACGTCTACATATTGTCCATCATCTACCCAACGATCGTTTGGATAAACGCTATACGAGCAATTACATGAATTCAATAAGATCAAACCAACTATACGAGCAATTTAATAATGGGTTAGTGATCAGCCAATGAGTAAATTGCGCTCACCATACAACAACTATCCAAGTGAGTGCAACTTAGTTCAACATCTTGTAATTTATTCAATTTAATACAACAACTATCTAGATGGGTGCAATCTAGTCTAACATCTTATAATTTATCCAACTTAATACAACAACTATCTAGGTAGTTGCATATTAGTCCAACATCTTGTAATTTATTGAATTTGATGCGAGAACAT
The DNA here is from genome assembly GCA_015844335.1 of Chrysopogon serrulatus. NCBI lineage: Eukaryota > Viridiplantae > Streptophyta > Magnoliopsida > Poales > Poaceae > Chrysopogon > Chrysopogon serrulatus. The sequence goes on from JADLZL010006353.1 coordinate 93,915, forward strand.
GGCTCGTTAATGCATACATGATCCAAGCAAATGTGTTCGATGTCATTAGGAACTAATAATTTCGGTTATAGCAAATTTCACTAAGGAGAGATGCAAAACTTTTCACAGATTTGTTTGAAACATTTATGGGAATCCACGAGACCTCCACATTTTGCTAATGCCTTGAATTGGATTTTAAGTTTTTACAGTGCCTATTTATCCTATTCTTTTTTAAGCCTTTCGATGCTGCAGCTATTGAATTAGTTCTTTTTACGTCTACTACATCGTCCCTTTTTTGTGTACGCTATATTCTTTCGGCGGTGTTGATCGCTTTTTTTCTTTATTATTTCTTTTGATTTGGTAAAATTAGACAAAAACTCATTCGGTTATAACTAGAACTGAAAAATGAACCAAAGCCAAATAAGCTATCGGTCCCTCATTCTTAAAACACCGAATTTTCTAGAAAACTGAAATTATTTTTTTAACCAAATGCCTACCCCTAAACAGAGTTGCAGCTCTAACTTTGTGCAATGGACAACCCATATAAGCGCTTTTTTGCGAGCCATGAATAGGCATGAGTTAGAGTGAGATAAAACTATATTACAAGTATATAAGAAAAAAATTGCCAGGTGTAGCTTACAATAATTTTAATTCATAGACTACATATGCACTAATGAGTTAAGTTCTCGCATCAAAATAAATAAACTACAAGTTGTTGGACCAACTTGCACCCACCTAGATAGTTGTTGTTTTAATTTAGACAAATTATAAGATGTTGGACTAACTTGCACCCACTTAGATAGTTGTTGTATGGAGAGTATAATTTACTCTATAATTGACTATTGTAATTAAGAATATATGAACTATTAAGAATAGTGTTTCTCTAATCATAATGAAGAATACAATAAGAAAGAAAGAATTAGAACTATACCGAACTCTGCGCTCCAGACAGGTGCCAGGGGCTCCAGATCCTGATGAAGAACTAGAACTCCTCTACTTCTAAACTAACTAAACTAAAACTATGAACTAGAAGGCTCTTGATGAACTAGAAGGCTTCTTGATGCTTGAAGGCTTGGGGCCTTGATGAATAATGATGGTGTGTCTCCAGGGAGGGGGTCTGCCCCGTTATTTATAGCCCAGTGGGATGAACGTGCGCCGCAGGATCAAACCGACTTAATCACGGGCCAAAATGCATCAGGAGAGGCGGTGGAGGAAGCTTCTAGAAGAGGGAGGCAAACCCTAGCAGGGGGCACTGTCCGGCGCCATTGTTGACGGTGGATAACGTTAACTTTTATTAGAACTTTAGACACAAAAGGATACATGAATACACACTAGTCTAGAGTTTTCACTGACAATTTCTACGAGTTTTGCATATTCTATATTTTTCAGAGATTATTCCAGAAAAGCATAAAAGAGGGATTAGAGTAAATAATTATCATGAAACTTAACAGCGAAGGAAAACATCGTCATCAGCATCCTAGAAGCATCTAGAAGACACCCGAAGAAACGAGACCCGCAAAGGCCACAGTGGGGGCGGGCCCCCCGGCGCCGCGGCCCCGCTAGGGGTTTGGTGCCGCCTTACGGAGTTTTCTTCCACTTGCCTATGAGGAGTCATCTCGGCCCTTGGTTAAGTCGGTTTGATCCTGCGGCGCACGTTCATCCCACCGGGCTATAAATAAAGGGGCAGACCCCCTCCCTGGAGGCATCAAGTCATTTGGAGATCAAGCCATCAAGAGCCTTCTCTAGTTCATCAGAGCCTCTTTAGTTCATAGCTTTAGCCTAGTTAGATTAGAAGTAGAAGAGTTCTAGTTCTTCAGCGGGATCCGGAACCCCTGGCGTTTGTTTGGAGTGCAGAGTTCGGTATAGTTCTAGTACTTTGTTTTTATTGTATTCAATATTATAATTCAGACAATATTGTTCTTAATCTCTTATATGTTCTTAATTGCAATAGTCATTGTCTACTTTAATTATATGTCTAGCATAGTTAGTTTGATCTTATTGAATTTATGTAATTGCTCGTATAGCGTTTATCCAAATGTACAATGTGTAGATGATGAACAATATACAGACATGGTGTCTAGATATCTTGTTTTTCTGCGAGTGCACCCTGATGTGCGGGTCGTGTGGTAGTCCACGCAGGTGACAGATGCGTTGGTTCCTCTGTAGTCCACCCCCGTATGTAGGACAGCCAGGGCACAGTCGAAATTAGATGATGACTCTGTTTCACATCCTTCCTAGATGATGCCCCTTTACATGTGATCATGATGTAGGATTAACTTAACAATGATTGCTAGATGTAATTGCACTAATTAGAGTTATTCATTGATATAGTTATTGAATTACCTTAGTATTTATTTCTGAGTTTATCCATTGGCTAGCTATTACTATGACTAGAAGAGCTCTGATGTTTATCTATTTATGATGACTGATCATTATTTATCATATATCTTTTATCACGTGACTTATCCCTGTTATGAGTAGGATTCTAGTTATAGTTTACCTTTCACATCAATAGTATAAATTGTAGTTATAAGTCCTACTAAGACCTTCCCAGTGGTATAAATATAAATCGATAACCTGGTAGAACTCCCTAAGTAAAATGCTACAATGGTATAATTATCGTCCGCTTACAGAACCGTTTTTAGTTTATATCCATATATTTCTGCCTAGTCATATTGAATGATATATATATATATATATATATATATATAAATCTATATTTTATCCTTAGCATATACAATTAGGGATGACAACCTAGTTAATGCTTAGGGATATTGGTGAGAGATATAGTGGCTAGTTGTTAATGACAAGTTAATTTTATACCATATGTTTCTAATCTCATTAATTAGTAATGATGTTAGAAATACCAATAAGTATTTTTGGCACCGTTGTCGGGGAAGGTAGCTAGGCAATTAAGAAACATTGATATACTTACACTCATTGATATGATCGAGATAACCATTAACTCCTGCTCAAGCAGGATTACCCTTGTTTCTCTACTTTAATATCTTATGCGGGGTAATGAACGACCGGTTTACGACCTTTTGGTATGCCCCCACAAAATAAGAAGAAACATAACAAATCCGATGTTGGAGAAAGAGGTCGGCGTCACTGGACTTTAATTCATATCTCAAGTGACGGGAACAAAGATGTTGCATCACTCATAAATTCCATTATATGAGTCATGGTAGGTATGATCAAATAAAGGTGAGAAAGTCTTGCTCATGGACTTTAGAATTTATGAATAGTTATCTTAGCATTCCACTGTATGTTTACTTTAATCCATATATTCACACTATTTAGTTTAAATTTTTCAGCCATCACTTGTTCCATTTCATATATTCATCTCACGTGCAATAACAAAAACTAACCATAATCATACTCTTTTATCTCTATCTAAATAAATCTCTACTATATTTTCATGCTACTTTTATTTGCTATGATATATCTTTAGGCTTTGAAGTACTTTCATAAATCTCTTAAATGAAGCATGGTGCTTAGTTTAGGAGTGGTGGTTTTACTTTTAAAAGGCTTTTAAACCGAGCTCAGATTAAAATGCCTTCCTAAATCAAATTAGACGTGGTGTCTAGGTTGATTTTTGAGCTGATAGTATGTTGTAATGGATACTAAATATTTTATCGGACTAACCCCTGCAGGAAAATTTTGAATTAAATCTAGGAAAGCCAAGAGATAAGTTCACACCGGGATGAATCAAGATAGATGATAACTTTGCACAAGAAGTCCAGCTTGTGAGTATTAATGTTTATTCATTTATCTTTTGTTACAAGTTATATTTACCTTGAACCATGATAGATTGCAACAACAACATAAAACACGATAGACACAATTTATGCTAAATAATCTTAAAACCATAAATCATCTTGATTAGCATAGAAGAAAATCATAAAAAAGTATGGACAACAAAACTCATATTTCCATCTTGCTATTCCCTCGGGTATGTGTCCATTAACATTTTACAGGAAAGAACAATCTTAATCTATTGGAGAAAAAGTTTTCAAGTGAGCATTATTACATCTCCAATAGACCCCAACTCATCAACCGCAAATTAATTAAAGAAATTAGAAAATGGTTGATGAATGAAGAGCATATAATCTGCCATAGTTTCATTGAATGGTGAAAAGGCGAAGAAGATAAAAGGAAGGCCTTGCTCAGCAAGACCATAAGCTCTCACCAACAGATGAACCAGATAACCCTCCTCTTTTAAGTAAGTTTGTCACTACTTACTTAGAAGGATGAAGACATAAGGTACGTTTGTCCAAGCCTCATACAATATTTAACTACAATTAACATCTCATACCATGTTGCTAATTTATCTTGGTCATTTCTACCCTATGCCATACTCAAACATAACTTGCTATATATATAAAATAAAATGCTCCTATGGTTCACCATACATATTCTTGGTTCTATCTGAATAAATAACTTTAGTCTTGCAAACTTTCTTGTTCTATTATAAGTATGTTTCAGAATATTACTTAAACATTATAAAATCAAGCATACTTATCTAAGAATTTGGTTGTACATATAGACTAACCCCTTCTACATAAAAAAAATATTTAAATCATATTAGGAGACTATTCATAGAATCAAATCAAGATTGAGGGTATGCTTCAAAATAATATCCTCGCTTTAACCTTGATGAAATTTTTTGAAATAGTGGTGAATCATTGAAAATATGAGTTACAAATTAATCTTTAACTCTTTGTCAAACACTATCCGTACTTTGATAGATAGTATATTCCTTCGGGTATGTGTTGTCTACTAACCCCTTGCAGAGAAGAAATAATGAGAGAAGCAGGAGGTCCGAAGAGTGAGAAAGGAGAACAACACACGAGACACGATGCTAATGAATAACCCTTGATACAAGAAAGAAAAAAGACCATTGAAATTTATTTCCCTTCATCATGCTCTAATAATGGAGGTAACATCTTAAGGTAAGTGGTCATTAATTTCCTCTTGGTCTTGGTATGCAATAAATGAAAAATACAACCATGTTAGAGTTACAACTTAAATTGATCAACCCGATTAAACTCAACATGATTTGTTCTCTAAGTTTGTTCATAGCACCATTCTCTTGATCTCAGTCTTAACCTAAGGAGCTAAAAGATCATATCTTATTTTTAGAAAACGATAGTCATCATGTTAATCTAAATAACTTATAACGATGAGCAATTCTTCCATAGGTTAATGAACTTCACTCTTTATCTCACAAGTTTAAATGCTATATTTATACTTCTGTATTCTCACCCATGATAGGAATGAACAATATGAATAATATCAATCTTATTGTGTCCAAGGTTAGAGGATGAATAAATTTCTGGTTCTATTGGTGTTTTTCCACCAGCAGAACCCATGCACTTGATCTCTACCTTGTCTTTATGGGTAGAACATACTTCAATCAAAGTGTGGGGAGACAATCCCCTAAATTCTATAAGTAGAGGTTCTCAACTAGTAATAATGATACACATAAGATTGGATTCGAGATGCCTACAAAAAAACAAAAAAAGTGGGACCACCATTGGAAGCACCACTAGTAGAGGCATTACCTCAAGAGCAAACCGAAGTACTCAATGAACCACTGCAAGGAGAAGTCTAGTCGAAGAACTCGAAACATCGAACCCTCGCCGTGTGGTAACATCGGTAGTTATCCATAACTACTTTCTTACATTGCATGATTGATTTTCTCTTTAGTATATTTACTTTTCTATATTAGCAATGCATAGAAAATAATAAAAATAAATAGTCTTGCATTAGGCTGCTGTAATACGAAATTTTGGCATGTTGTAATATTTACATAGCCTATTTAGCATGAGTCGAATGAGGCCCATAAGATAATTTGATAAGAATATGATTCCTATGAAATATGGGCTAAATCTATATTTGGGCGCTAAAGATGAATAAGTTGCCTAATAATCATCAATTAGCACAAATGCGAATTAAGGATAATATTGGACCCATTTACATGGTCCATCACACACTCTCTCAGATGTGGCTTGCTGAGACTTCCAGGCTCATGATCTTTTGGATAAAATAATTAGTTTGTGGCTAATTAAAGCCCATGATTTAATTGCAAGGTTAAATACATGCAGAGGTTATTTGGGCTGATTAGTACCGGCCATTAGCAGCCACTAATCTCAATTATGGGCCTCTAAGAAGTAACGGGTGCATGGCCCATGCAAGCTTGTACGTGGACATTAGTATTGCTGGCTTCTTCCTGAAAGCTAGCTAGCAAGCCTACGTACTACTATACACGTACGTATACAAATAGACTGTTGTGGCTGTACCAATACGTACTTCACCCGTAGCTTGTAACCATTGCACGTCGGCTGCGTGAGCGATGCCACGGCTCGGTGATCACCTGACACGTGGAAATTGCGCCACCGCCTCCAAGAAGATAAGTCTTCCAGGAGCTGCATGCATGTACACGCCTGCATATATATGGCTGGGGCCATCAGTCAGCTAGTAAAATAAATAAAACGTGGGTAAAAGACTGGATTATGGAGAGATATACTCCACCGCCGGCGCCGGAGAGATAAGATCAATTTGAATTGCTGAACCGCCTTGGCCCTTGCCGCTCGAAAGGCAGCCATTCAAAATTTGAACGCAGCACCGCCGCCCGCGCGTCGCCCGTGCACTTCGGCCGCTTGACGCGCTCCTCCACAACAGATCGATGGCGGCGTACTCCTGGCCACCGCCTTGAGCCTGCTACCCTAGGCTTGGCCTATAAAAGGAGAGCACCTCCTCCATCACCAAAGGGACATTCTCCTCCACAACACGCCGCCGCCAGGCTGCACACGCTGCACGGCCATCCACATCACCGCCGTCAGGCTGCACAGCACACACACCATCTCCACCTCCATCACGCCGTCGCCCTGCTCCACTTCCACGCCGTCGCTCTGCACGCCGGCCGGAGGTAGCCGACGTTGCCGACTCCCTCGTCATCCGCTTCGCCAACATCATCGTCGTCGAACAGTTCATCTACTCCGGCGAGCTCATCCACGTCGTCGCCGCCGAGCCGGACATCTGCATCCTCTCCGGCGAGCCGTCGGCGTCCGCACCTCGGCTTCAACGAGGCCATGGCTGCTCACTTCGAAGGTGAAATTCTATATATATTTTGATTATCTTATTTATCTGTGCATGGCTGTGGCGTAGATCCATTTGGAGATCCTGCATGCATTCACGGCCAGCCAGTGAGCCCCGACGACGCCGGAGTGACACTGTCTGCGGCCATTTCGACGGCGGCCCGATGGCGAAGGCGTGTGTACGGCGGCTCGGCAACACGCGGCAGCAAGTCCGGCGATGACCGGAATGATAAGTCTGGTCACCGGCAGCGGAGCAGCGACCATCACGGCAAGCAGGCGACCCAGCAACGTCGCCCTGGTCTTGGCAGCTCAGTGACAGGCCGGCCGGCATTCAAGCGCGGCAGTCCGGCGACGGGCCCGGCAATGGCCAGAAGCAGTTGGGCAGCAGTCGTGCACCGGCCCGGCAATGGCCCGCCTTCCCAAGCCTTCGGCAGCAGCACTACAGTAGCCTAAAATACGTACAAAATACATATTTGTACTTGTATACGATATACGATAAGAAAGCAAGAAAGCATGTGTGCAAGGCTACGATACACTGATGATGCAAATGTGTATACGTGAAATTACATGAGTCAGCAAGTTGACAAGCTATATACTCAGCCTGGCCACTCACGTGCTATGTTCGTCGTTCAGTTAATGCCAATGGCAGGCCCTCGAAACAGCCCAATATCATTGCTGGCTGGTATATCGACATTTGGCTACACAAAGCATATGCAAATAATTCTAAGTCGTGACAAAGGGCTCAAGTCCATGCGCATAAGTAAATTGGCAGCTGACTATTGTCACGCCAATGATCTCTAAATTCACACAAGGAGAGATGATCTCACGAGTATCCATGAGCACAAGTCTCAAAACTACCACACCATATCTCCGTACCGTCAAGGCCGGTGAACCATGTGAAGTCATTTTCTTCCCCTGACCGACGAGGCTGGGACGTTTCCTTTTCCGCGACCGACGAGGCCGGAATTATTTGTTCGTGACCGATGAGGCCGAACACTTGACTTCATCATGGGATCCGCACGACGAGGCCGGATACCTATGCTAGAGGCCGATGAGGCTCTAGCACTTCACCATTTTCATTCATTTGTGCTTATGCATATACTTCGGAGATAACCCTTATTTATTCAGAGACGACAATTATGACCATCGGCATAGCTTAATCGGAGGTGTTCCGCAGCCCAACGCTGCGGATGTAATTAACTAGAGGCCTCTAGAGGCCCTAGGAACCAGAAGCCACACAATCCTCCGATTGTCGGATGGAACTCGGCGCAAATATTTATTTAAGTGAGAAATTTGTACTTTGTAATTCTTAAAAGAATGAATAAAGTGATATTTCCCTGAATTCTTGTTCTTGTGTTTTATTGCACATTTACTTATTTTGTATACGAATGTATACCGGCACGCCACGCTTATTAGTACTGAGTCGTACGACCTGTGAAACATAGAGATCCCCTTAGTGATTTTTCTAGCGAAACAGCTGCATTCATGCATCTCAAAAACTTTAAGCCCCATATGAAACCCTTGTAGTGTAAAAGTTATAGGAGTTCTCGCTGTGGTGGCCTACACGTAAGAATAAAAATATATATCATATATTTGTACTTTCTACATATAAACCTATAAAATTAAAAAAAATATATATTAATTGAGCATTCTGTTACAATACTGCTATCATAAAAATACTTTGAAACTACCACAACACCCAATCCTCTAAAAATGGCTAATCATTAATATTTTATCCTAATACCGTTCCACGAGTTTTAGTGTTTTGTGAGAGCTTTCTGCAGGATGACTCCAAGAGCCAGCTTACCTAGGAATCTTCATCTTCATCACTTGAAGTACACCTTTCCGACATAGTGACCCCTGTGTGTGAAGGAAGTAACTTCTTGGGTGATGAGATTGAAGTATTCCTGGCAACACTTGCTCTTATAAGCATGAGCTCCTCTGTGAGGACCACTCAGCTTCAACGCTCAACTGCGACAATATCTAGCTTGGGGGAGAGCATCCCCTAGTTATCAGGTAAGTATACCTATGTGATTATCGAGTCTATCTTATAGTTATAAAATACCAAAAAACATGTGGACACATGAAGGTCCACGTCCGTTGAGTCTTTTATGAGTCTTTAGTTAAATAAAATCTAAAAACCAAAAAAAAGAAGTCTTAGTCAGTATTAATTAGTGTCTAGAGTCAACTATGAACTAAAAAATTTTATTTTTGGAGATGATGAATAGTTACTCTACTGGAATTCTTTTCAAGTACCTAGTTTTTAACCTTAAGTTCTCCTAAGTTTTAGACATGACTGCTTTGATATAAGAATTTACTCTGAATCTGAAACTTGTGGAGGCATATGTTTGAGCTAAGTCTAGGTGATTGATTGATATGATTCATGAAGGTTGAGCTGCTATTTATCTTATTCCTAGCGATACTAAGTTCGGGAGATTTATCTTTTAAAAAATTTAAAAACTTACATGATGAGCTCTTGTATGACAAAGTGTAAATTCCTACCAAAGCCAAAAATGACACATTTAGACTAAGAAAACCTTTGCTTGTTCATGCTGCTTGCTTTGCATTGAGTTCAGTCAACATTTGTTGTATACCTTATGAGAGTATTGTCATGCTTTTAAAATCAAGATCAAATACACACTCCACCCATATATGCATTACTCCTACTCTAGGAGTAAGCGTAACTATTTTTCACTTTCATCTAGATTCACCTTAAAAAATATTTTTCTCCTACACTGGGAGTAAAACATCTAAAAATACTATACCCTATAGGACAACCCCCCGTTAAATGCTCTAAGTGCTTATTGCTATCTCTCCAATTATCATATTGTATTCAAAGTATGCATGTGGCTATACAAAAGAAAAGTTATTAAAAAAAGAAGAGGGAGTTAAAAAAATATATATGGATAAGTGTCCAAGCAATTAAAACAATGGGTACTTAGATGCTGCCTCCCTGAAAGAAAAAAAAGAAGAAGAAAAAAAGAGAGAAAAAAGAGATAAAAGAAAACAAATAAAGATAGCCTATGTTTTCCCGCGAAAAGTTCTAAGTTCAAAAGAGAGATTTATCCTCAAGGAGCAAAAGTAGAATTAGAATTAGCCACTAAATACCTTATATACACCTATCCACCATATTCCATACACATCTTGATTTGATTGTATGCCTTGACTCTCTGTGGATCCATTGTTTGCCTTTACAACATATGAATTGCAAGTATGCTCATCCTTGTTATTGCCACTCCTATAAGCTCCACTATGATCATTAGTTGTAGGAGGGCATGACAACATGCCTCAGTGAGATCCATAAATATCACATATTAAAGAGAATTAAGGGTGTGATACAATTAAGCTCTGAGTTTTATTGCGAAAAATTATAGAAACTCGAATCTTGGTATTATGAAGAATTTGAGACATAGTGCTTGATTTGATTGTTCTATCTTTTGATTGCTCAAGACTTATGCAAAACCTGTAAAGCCCCATAGTTAAAGGTAATATGTGTATGTTTGAAGGTTAGAGCAGTTAATGTCTAATCCGGAGGAGAATCTCTGTTTGAAAGCTTGTGTACCTTTGAGGAATGAAAGCATTGTAGCAATTTCTAATCCAAATATATTAGTAATTAGGCTTAGTTTGTTTGCTAAGGGACTGGTAAAAAGGTAAGCTTGGGGGAGTTGTTGACGGTGGATAACGTCAACTTTTATTAGAACTTTAGACATAAAAGGATACACGAATACACACTAGTCTAGGGTTTTAACTGATAATTTCTACGAGTTTTGCATATTCTATATTTTTCAGGGATTATTCTAGAAAAGCATAAAAGAGGGATTAGGGTGCATAATTATCATGAAATTTAACAGCGAGGGCAAACATCGTCATCAGCATCCTAGAAGCATCTAGAAGACACCCAAAGAAACAGGACCTGCAAAGGCCACAAAGTGGGGCCGACCGGCCCCACCCTGGCGCCGACCGGCGCCCCCTGCTAGGGTTTGGTGCCGCCTTCTGGAGTCTTCTTCCACCGCCTATGAGGAGTCATCTCGGCCCTTGGTTAAGTCGGTTTGATCCTGCGGCGTACGTTCATCCCACCGGGCTATAAATAAAGGGGCAGACCCCTTCCCTGAAGGCATCAAGTCATTTGGAGATCAAGCCATCAAGAGCCTTCTCTAGTTCATTAGAGCCTCTCTAGTTCATAGTTTTAGCCTAGTTAGATTAGAAGTAGAAGAGTTCTAGTTCTTCAGCGGGATCCGGAGCCCCTGGCGTTTGTCTGGAGTGCGGAGTTCGGTATAGTTCTAGTACTTTGTTCTTATTGTATTCAATATTATGATTCAGGCAATATTATTCTTAATCTCTTATATATTCTTAATTGCAATAGTCATTGTCTACTTTAATTATATGTCTAGCATAGTTAGTTTGATCTTATTGAATTCATGTAATTGCTCATATAGCGTTTATCCAAATGTACAATGGGTAGATGATGAACAATATGTAGACATGGTGTCTAAATATCTTGTTTATCTGCGAGTGCACCCTGATGTGCCGGGTCGTGTGGTAGTCCACGCGGTGACAAGCGCGTTGGTTCCTCTGTAGTCCACCCCCCATATGTAGGACAGCAGGGGCACGGTCACCAGTTGGATGATGACTCTGTTTCACATCCTTCCTAGATGATGCCCCTTTACATGTGATCATGATGTAGGATTAACTTAACAATGATTGCTAGATGTAATTACACTAATTAGAGTTATTTATTGATGTAGTTATTGAATTACCTTAGTATTTATTCCTGAGTTTATCCATTGGCTAGCTATTACTATGACTAGAAGAGCTCTGATGTTTATCTATTTATGATGACTGATCGTTATTTATCATATATCTTTTATCACGTGACTTATCCCTGTTATGAGTAGGATTCTAGTTATGGTTTACCTTTTACATCAATAGTGTAAGTTGTAGTTATAAGTCCTACATAAAACTTCCTAGTGGTATAAATATAAATCGACAACCTGGTAGAACTTCCTAGGTAAAATGCTACAATGGTATAATTATGTGTCCGCTTGCGAGAACCGTTCTTAGTTTATATCGATATTTTCGCCTATTCATATGGATTGATACATATATATATAAACCTGTATTTATCCTTAGCATATACAATTAGGGATGACAACCTAGTTTATGGTTAGGGATGTGGGTGAGAGATAAGTGGCTAGTTGTTAATGACAAGTTAATTTCATACCATGTGTTTCTAATCTCGTTAATTAGTAATGATGTTAGAAATACCAACAGCCATGGTGGGGCCGGCCGGCCCCACCTGGTGTCCTCTGCCAGTCCCATTGCTTGGTGTCTTCTAGATCCTTTCCACATCCCGATAATGATCGTTGCCGTCGCGGATAAGTTTCGTGATAATTATGCACTCCAATCCCTCTTTTATGCTTTGCTAGAATAATCCCTGGAAAATACAGAATATGCAAAACTCGTGGAAATTGTCAATTAAAATCCTAGACTAGTGTGTATTCATGTATTCTTTCATGTCTAAAGTTCTAAGAAAAGTTAACGTTATCCACCGTCAACACCCACGCAATCCGCTCACCACTTCTGGGACTGCTCCACCGACCGCGCCGCCCTGGTCTACCCATCCCACGCCATCCACCGCGACGAGGCGACGAGGCACGGATCCAGCCGGTGGGCGCGGCCATCCGATGGTGCCGGCCGAGCTCGAGCGCGCGCCGTCAATAGGAGAAGACGCGGTCGTGGCGGCCTTCATCGATGCCAGCGGCAGATGGAGGAGCTGAACCCAGCCTTCCACCTTGGGGATGCTCAAGCTCGTGGATGATCCGGCCCTAACCGGCGCCATCCACGTCGCGTCGGCCTGCCGCGATGGCGGAGGGGCGTCGGGCGGCTCCGGGCCGGATGACCTCGGCGGCGGCGTCGTCCCTAGGCGATCGGTCGGGGCCGACGCCGGAGACGGCCGGGCTGGGGAGCAACGCGGGGAGGGCGGGCCGTGGGCGCAGCGCCGAGGGGGGGGACGGGGCGCGACGCCGGGGCGGAGCCTCCGCGCCGCATGACTTCAGTTCTGTGTCAGGATTTTGGCGGGGGGACCGTTGCGGGCAAAGGCTGGATGTGGGCCCGTGTCGAGTACCGGACGTCCGGGACGCCACTGGCTATTGCGGACGGCTCTTCGTTCCGGATGAAGTAGCGCACCGTGCAGCGGCTTCATCTTCCACCAAATACACCTGCGGGGACGGGCATTGCGGACCAGCTGCAGCAGCATCCCCGATGGGGGCAGATGCAAACCCCTTGAAAAAAAACGAATTCGTTATTACTCTCACATCTCAGGCCTGTATGCACCCACTCGCCCCACTATGCTCCACCCCCCACAGCCCGGCGACCCACTCAAAATTACAGTTGAATGTTAGCCCACAGTTGAGTTAGAAGCTAAGCCCAGCAGATCGCACCGGTGCTCGCTACTAATATGAGTCTCTTTGTTAAGGCTATCCGCACTTGTGATACTCTAAATTTATCCTCTAAAAGGTCTAGTCATCAAAATTCTTTCCTCTATATTCAATTCTCCCGCACCCATCCATCCTCTATATCATCCTCTATCCTGTGGGATCCACTTATCACTTTATCTAAATATATCTATATAATATCTTATTTTGAAGGATTAATTGAAATAAACTCAATGGTGTAATCGGAATTTAATTTGGTCTTTCGGTTTTTGAGTTATAACATTTTTTTGTTGGTTGAATGAAACGACCCGCGATTTCCTCGAAGGGAAATCCAGAGTACATCGAATACAATTGATACCACAGTTCATATATCGTAAAAGGTATAAATTACAAAGCATTACAGCACTTGTAACATGCGTAGATACATCGCATCCTAGCGATAAACACACACGAGTCATCATCAGAGTAGACGTAGCGCCAAAGCGGAAGAAGGCTCCTCCCTCACGGGAAATCATCAGAGTTGGGGTAGAGTATCAGCGGACGTAGACTTGATCTTCTTAACCAAACTTGAGTGTAGGGACGAGACCACCTAATCCTTCTAGCTCCATTGTCGTCGTAGTCGTCCTCGGGTCCAAAACCTGCTCAACTCTATCAGTACGATTTTGTACTGGCCACTGGCTCCCACCCTATGCTTTGCTTTGCTATGTAGTAAGTGGAATGCAAGGGTAGAGGGAAAAAGACCTATATTTGGCTGTAGTTTTCCTATGCCAGTTCATAATGTAAATATAATATAGTTCATCAGGTTTTAGCCCATCTCATCCACACATCCATCCATCCCATCCACATCCACATCCATAAATCTCACCGCACTCTCACTCTCTAGTTGGCAAGGAAGACTCCCTCTCCTCCTTGCCTCAACGGCCTAAGCCGGAATCCAACAACACCCAGGGGGAGAAAAGAAGGACTTCTCTCACTATAACGAACGTATGGTACTCATGGGAGGGACACGGCTATACGTATAGATTTAGTAACTCTGTAGAGCTTGTACACCTGGAACCACAAGATCACCATCATCGACGATGCCCCGTCTAAGCTGATACCAAGCCGCCGCCTAACTGGCCCGATGCCACCCTACCACTCAGCTCTGGGGCACCAGGAGATCCACTAAGACGCCGAGGCGTGAGACGTGGTACCGGATCCCTGAGGGTTCCACGTTGTCTCAAGAGGGTGTGGGTCTCACCACCCGTACCTCCCTACACTATCACTACCAACCTAGTAGTAATGGCAGGGGGCAGCTAGCTGTTAAGTCATTTCCCACCCATCAGGAACGAGTGGTGTGTACGAAAAGGTCCCATGAACCCTAGGAACGCCAAACCAGTCCTTAGAGGGACTGGGCAGGATATCTTCACCAGGGGGCTCAACGCCCCGTGCCTCGACGGCACCTCCATTCTGGGGATTTGTCCCACAAAGACACTCCTCCCTAGAATCTACTCACATCACATGTACCCGCCACAGGTACTCTCTGTTGACCCTCCTTAGCGTCAACTTTTACTAGGGCTTTTTACCTGAAGGAAAACAAGAAAACACACTAGTCTAGGGCTTTATCTCGACAAATTCCACGAGTTTTGCATATTACGTATTTTCGGGGTGATTTTCGAGAAAAGCATAAAAAGGGGATTATAGAGCTCAATTATCACGAAATTGATCCACAACGGAACAACATCATCATCGGACTCGGGGAAGGGTCTAGAAGACACCCGAAGCGGCGGGGCCCGCAGAGGAGCCAGTGTGGGGGCCGGTCGGCCCCCCCCAGGGCCGGATCGGCGCCCTAGGTCATCCTCTCGCCGCCGCCTTCCGGAGTCTTCCTCCCACGCATCCTTGGAAGCCAAGCAAGCCATCCCTACGTTGATTTTAGGTCGGTTTGATCCGACGGTACACATGAGATGAAGACGCGGATCGCTGACGTGGCGGTTCCTTGCCCCCTACTCCACCTCGGCCTATATAATGACGCCCAAGGCTCCCTCCAAGAGGCATTCTACACCCCGGTGCTTCATATTCTCTACATAATTAGGGTTAGGGCCCTCTAGTTGATCTAGTCTAGTTGATCTAGTTCTAGTTCATCTAGATGTAGCAATTAGGAGAGACTAGTTCTTCTAGATCTAGTTTTGTTTAGAGATTAGAGAGATTGAGTAGAGGAGTAGAGATTCTAGAGGAGCTCCGGCCTGTCGGCGCTTCTTCGTGGCTGTATTCTTCTGGATTCAGCTTCCTCGCCCGGAGCTGCGTTCTGAGGTACTTTTGTATTTACCATTCTGATTCAAGTAAGCAATTTGTTCTTATTCGTTCTTTGGTTCACATCTCATATTGAGAACTTTGATCTATAGGACCCTGTAGGTTAAAGTTGTATTTCGTAGTGTAGGCGTGGTGCCTAGGCTAGATTTACTTGTGAATGTCCCCTGATCAGCCGGATAGTGGTAGCTCGCATAGGTGACTTTATAGCTGCGTTGAATCCTCTGTAGTCCACTTTCCGTTGATAGGACTAATAGGCTTATAGGTGTCTGGTAGGTAGATTACTCTGTTTCTTCTCCTATTCAGGTCACTTGTCCGATAAGACGATATTATACAAAGTTTACCGGTTATTGGAACTAGAGTACAATAGCTATTTCCTTTTTCTTGATATCATCTAGCCTAATTGTAGGGTTAAGTCTATAGACATTGTTATTATCACAACTGTTCCCTGTGGATACGATATTTAAAACCTCCAGGTAAAATGTGACACTGGTATGATATCTGTGCGCTTGCGGATAATCCTACTTAAAACTTATTTAATGGAGTGCAGTTAAAAATACCAACACTCTCTAACATAGGGAGTGCCCAGATCACACTCTCCAGCAAGACTCGTCCTGTGACTCGTCGTAGATCCTGCCCAGTCGACACAACCCTCACCACACACCCAAAACACACGCCATGATCTCTCCCATGTTAACCCACTTATCCAGTTTATGGCACCGCGTGCCTTAGCCACACACGAGCACGTATGAGTTAAGTGTAAGTGTGTAGCAGGTATCATGAAGTAGGCGAGCATCTATCCTAGCAGCGGGTGTGCAGGAGAAAGGTTGCGTCAAGGTATTGGCTTATCAAGCAAGCTACCATGCATCCTATCACAGTTCATTTGTATAAAGTAAAGCACTAGCAGCTACACATTGCATGCCTAATAGGATTCTACGAGGTTGGGTGGGACGTGACACCTGTTTATAGCAGTCCATACTCATCCATATCCAGTTGTCCTCGTGCCGCTGCTCCCTCCTACGGGTCTCCGGCCCGTCCATCGTCGTCACGATGCAACTACCTCGGTATAGCGACAAACAAGGCAAAGAGCAATCAATTCTTACCTAAAATCCAATACTCACCAAAAGGCAATAAGATACGGAAAGGAACCAGATAACTCTGAATAAACACTGAAAAGACTTAGCCCTCGTGGAGAGTGTCCGATCCTCGGGCTCCAAACAAACAGAAGTGGTTGTTTGTTAAGCATGAGCTCGGATCGAGGCCATGATATAGCCAGTACTCCCCGGGTCGATTCTGTCGACCTGTACGGCTCAGAAAGAAAAGGCCTTGATCCTAATATAACTTAAACGAACACCACGGTTGCGGCCTTCCGATCCGAACGTCATGGAAATTGGCGAGGACCGGAGGGTCGCAAGCAAAAGAGAAAGGGAAAACAGGAACAGTGGGGTTTGGCACTTGCGGCCTTTAACCCACAAGTCACAACTACTATATAGGGTTTGAGTTAGAACGATTAACACGAAATAGAGGAATTGTGACTTGGTTCCGAGGCTCTTTGGCTTATCCATCATGGTAGCCGACGGTAGCAAAAGAGATTGAAACACAAACAACAAAGGAGTGGCTACAGGTCCTCTCGACCCACACGACACAATAACATCGAGAGCCAGGGAGCAAGTAGCACAACAGGGGAAGAGAGAAGAGAGTTAGCTAGGCATGTCCATGTCACGGTCTCGGTCACATCCTTGGCAAGGATGGTTCCCAACGGTCGATCGGGTCGACTCGCATGGGTCCAAGAACAGAACATAGACCATAGCTTTGCTAACTAGAAGAGATAGTCCGGTCTTTGATCCAGTCATCATGGCTAAGATGGGATCGAACAGAAAGGGCTAGCGGGGAAGAATATAAGGTAGAAATGAGAGGGAGCGATGGTCTACCCCTTCCAATGCACATGCCACGGCAAAAGGCGAGGCGTCGAAGAGGAGCGATGCACGAGAGACCAAGGTGCCTAAACCACTTGTAGGGTACCTCGACCAAGGTGCACCAAATGCACTAAGATGTTCCTAGAGTTCCTCGCAGTGCGGTTGTCACCGTGAGAACCTAGGAATGACATGGCATAATCTAGGTACAAACATACAAGGGCCTAAGCACAAAGGAGCTGAAAAGAGGGTAAGGCGGGATCCACTCGCCATTGTGATCGCCGGAAATCAAAAGGGATGGAACAGAAGGCAAATAAGAATAGACATAAATGAGGGAGAAAAGGGAACCCTTGGTCCCACGGCACTTCGATCCACATGACATGGTAATAGTCATCGATCGAAGATCGAGGCCGAACAAGGGACTCGATCCACGCCTTACTAGGTTAGCAAGAATCGAAAGAGAGCAAAAAGAAGAATGATCCTGCACTCTTCTCGACCTACCCGTCATGGCAAAGGACGGTGGTCGGAAGGAGAGACGAAGGTCTTGCACGATTCCACGATCCACACCAACTCGTAGGGCACCACGACCTCCATGCAACCAAAGCGGCAAAAGCTATTCCTCGGGTTCATAGCGATGCGGTTGTCATCATGAGAACCGGGGAATGCTCTGGTCTAGGTGGCGCAAGCATACGAGGTGGTGGGGAAAATAGCACAAGAAAAAGAAAGGAAAGAAAAGAGGTGAAGCCCGATGGTCATGGCGAGGCAACTCGCGGCCATGAGCTCCACCTAATGAGTTGGCTCTCGTTGTCCCACGATCGTGGCTTCCTAGTTCATCTCCCACCAGACTTGGTCGCAAAGGCTCACTATGTACGGGTGATATCCGCATCATTTTGAGCCCACGATGACCACGTCCTAGGGTCGAACTCTAGGGCCGACGCTCGTAGCACTACTGTTGACACCTCTTAATGTTATCTCTAATAACAGCATTAAGAATGCTAGAGTAGCGCACCGCCACTAGAATGCCAAGTTGTCATCCCCAGCATAACACCAAGAGGTGTGGTATTAAATCATGCCACCATTTATAATATAGAAATGTATCCGCAAGCGCACAGATCAAATACCATTGTAGCATTTTACCCGGAGTATTACGGGTTGTCATTTATATTTTCCCAAAGGAAGGTCTATATGGCTCTTGTGTAAAGGTAGCGTGATAACCTAGGTTGTAATGGATAGGCATAACCATGTCCTCGCTACTCAATGCAGGGGTAAGTCACAAGATAAAAGATAAGATAAGTATATAATCATCAGCATAAACAGATAGAGACTCCTAGCTATATCATTAGGGTTGCTAGTAGAACATCAAGAGATATTCTGGGTTATTCCTAGCTACATGTCAATGTTTATTATGGTTAGTGCAATACACCTAGTAGTCATGGTTAAGGTTAGCATTACATTTATTCATAGTGGACATACTAGGGAAGTTTTGAGAACATAGCACGCCCTTTGCGTCGTATACAAGCCCCTATCTTGTGCCTATAAACGGGGTTCGGGATTACATAGGACTCAACAGAATGTCATACCCACGATCTACCAAACCCGGCCTATAGGGTGCATTCGCAGATAAATAACGTATAAGCACCACGCTTACACAATGTTTATCACTCACCCAACGATCAATTAGATGAGTGCTATACGAACCTATGGATAAACATAATGCTAATCTAGCTATACTAAGCATATAACCACAATAGACAAGGAACATAATAACTATGAATATAAGTAAATGAGAATTCATCAATTTAATTGTAGCAATCATATAACTATACAATGAAAGAGAACAAAGGTGAGAGGAGGTAGAACTATACCAAATCCAAGCTCTTGATGGCTCCGGAATCCAAGCCTGCTCTTGCCTCCCTCTAGTTCTAATCTAGCTATCTAGGCCCTAGCTAAGGAGCTCTGATTAGGGTTTCTGGCTGATGATTGGACTTTTGAATGAGAATGAATGAATGGGGGCTCTCTCTCAGGGGGGAGGGTGCCTCTCCTTTTATAGCCCTGGGTGATGATCGTGAGCCATCGGATCAAACCGACATTGACGGGCGGCCGGGATCGATCCTCAAAGGCGGTGGAGCGAACCAAGGCGAACCGGGCTGGACCGGAGCCCGGGGCGGACCGGCCCGGTGCTGGGGGTGGGACCGCTGTAATGTAAACCGACCAATTTATAAAAGCATAAGTGAAAAAATCACCCGCTAAGCAAGCAATTGTCACACTTAAGCCGTTATAAACCCGGTAGTCCGTAAATCTCGAAGGATTTCAAACCAAACATCATCAACCAAGATCATATGGGTTTAGCGTCACCATTCGCATGTTACAACATTTCACAAATAGTTCAACAACATCGAGTGCGGAAATAAAGTTATTACAACCCGAGTTCTTCAAATACAAATAGCGGAAACAAGATAGTTTTGAAAGCTCAACCCACACACAACAACTTGAGTATTAAATAACGCCAGCCTGATGATCAATCCACAAAAGCAAGTGGGAAGAGTAGTAAGAACGACCATAGCCCTTTGGTGCTTAATCCACTGGATATAAGCAGGTTTCGCAATACCCGTGGTAGGTATGGCCATCTGCACAAACAACAAGCGGGAAAAACCCTGAGTACGAGAAGGTACTCGCCTAGACTTACCCAACCGACTCAAAAGTAAAAGACTCCAAGGAGTATGACAGGCTTTATCGGGAGGTAGCTCGACTCATTTTGCATAAAAGCGGTAGTAATATTTAAAGTGACAGCTCAGCTTAATCATCCCTATTTAAGCTAGGTAAGCACCTATACTATTCATCATTATAGTATATTATTCATGATTAAGCAAGCAAGTAGTAACCGTAGCCATAAACATTAGCTTAACTCATCATCATCATTAACCATATTCCATAAGCATTACTATGATGTTGCAGCTCAAGTCAAGGTGTTCACCGCCCAGAACGATGGCGATTCGAATCGATTACTACCGAGCTCGGGGGGTATTCCTCACACAAACCACACTCACCCGCTAAAGTGAGCTACGGATCACCGTGGCACGTATCCGAGAAAAACAAAGCGCGGTCTCGCATGGAGCCACCGTACCCAGAGACCGCCCGACCGCGCTTTAGCCACCAAAGCTGGACCTCGGACTTACTCTTGGCGCCCTGTGGTCCCCATCCATCTCCAATACGGTGCGAGCGGTCGAGAACCGGCCCGGATAGTGTTAGGCTTCGCGGTCGGAAGTGCTTATCCGGCCCGGCTAAATGTGAGGCATGCGTTCAATATGACTTGGGGTACAACAACGGTGCGGTCCTTAATCGACACGAGGCACGGAATCACTATGGTCCAACCACCCCATAAGACTCCGTCCAGGTCTCCATTTATCATAACCGAACCATCAACCGGATGATATCAACATAAGCTTTTCCATCAATAGCAAGTAACCACCTATACTCGCGGATGATGTGAAATCACCCGACTTCTACCGTCTAAGCAAGCTAAGCATATTACTCGCCCTAGACTAGCGGGGTGTATCAAGGTGGGATAATCAAGGGTAAAGCAAGGATATAATACATCAACGGTATCACACAACTCCTATACTTAATGCAACAATCATAAAGCATAATTAGCGTTAGAAAGCATAGGTAGTAGATGCTCGGTGCTTGCCTTGCACGAAGTCGGACGCTAGCGGTGATCGGGGCACTCAGGCAGCTCTTCTTCGCCTTCTTCTTGTGGAACCTCCGGTGGGGCTCCTCTCCAGAAGATTCGCGCTCGGTCTCCGAATACGGGAGGTCCTCCCGCGAACCTGTATGATGCGATGCACGTGTATGAGTATGGCGAATGCATAACACATGATGCTCATGTATGAAGATGATTAACAGATCATTTGACATGAGTAGGTGCATATCTCCTCTCTACTAACAATTTAGCTCATTTATCTGAGTATGTGCATACCTCTTCTCTAAACACTTAGAGAAGTGCATAAAGAAGAGTGGTGTGTAGGCACACACACACATACACACATCACATGAATACAGAGAAATATCACTACTCATATCCAAACACCACATTTCAGTTATGATACAACATTTCATGACCAGCAAGTATAGCATAATTAAAAGTGCACAAGAAGTAATATAGAACTCCATAAATCATTTACTTCCAATGCTTATCATTTCATGTGAATAATTAGGCTTGAACTGTGACCTTTGTCTAAACAGTTCAGAAAAATCTATAAAAATTACAGGAGCTACTTCATGCTATAACAAGACCATGATAAAATTTTCATCCCATTTTATCAAGTACAACAGCCTACACAAAAAAGATTAAGCAGTAGGACAGAAATGCACATTTCACAACTTTGTACTATGAAAAGTGTCAAACAACAGATTTCATATTTTTATCTAGAACTTCTTAGCACAAGAGCAATCAGCAAAAATTACCAGGGCATAATTCCTTGTAATTAATTTATTAAAAATCATACAAGAATCAGCCTAGAAATGAAATAAAATCATATTCCAATATTTTTGTACAGTAACTGCATGACATACATTTTTTCCAGAAACCAAATTACATAACAAGTCTAACAAAACAAGAATCACATTTTTCAGAGCATTCTACAATTTATCATGCATTTACTCGGTTTTCAGCCATTTAAGCAAATAAATATAACTATATAGGAAAATATCTCAAAAATTGCATCACATATTTTTCTTGGTTAGATCTACTCATTAGAAGCCTAGCAAAACAAGAATTACCAGATTTGGATCACATTTGCCACAGATATGATTTTCCAAGCATTTAAATCGATTTCTGGAAAACATTTAAACAAAACCCGGAACCCTAATACTAGGTACACCCGGTCTAGTGGACCAGGAGCCGCTGACACGCGGGCCAGGGGGTCAACCCGGCCCCACATGTCAGCGAGCAGCGGCAGGGGCCGGCCGTTGGCCGGCCGGTGCTCGCCGGCGGTGGCGGCCGCCGGCGCCAAGGGCACCGACGTGCTCCCCTCGACGAGCCGCACCCCTGGTGGTGTTGGTTGCGCGAGTGGTGGCCCGGAGTCGGCCGGCGGCGAGCGGTGGCGCACGGCGTTCCTGCATGTCACCGCCGGTGACTACTCCGGCGATGGCAAGGCGAGCAGAGGAGCGTGTGAGCTTCGCGGGAGCTAGGCGGGCCTGCCGGGAGCTTGGCGACCGGGATTAGCGGCGCCAGAGACTTCGGCGGCGTGCATGCCGGCGGTGGCACGACGGCGAGACGACGGCGAGCCATGGCGAGGTCCGGCAGGGAGTCAATCGACGCGATTGAGTCCGTCGATCCTCGATTCGATCCTAAGCGGCTACGGTGCGCGCGAAACGGACAAGAGAGGGGCGACTGGAAGGCGAAAAACGCGGCGGCGAGGAGCTCCCGAGCTCCGGCCATGGCGGATGTCAGCGGAGACGGCCGCTCGGCCCTTACCGATGCAATGCGGTGGCGTAGAGTGGCTCGGACGTGTGCGTGGAGTGGTGGCGAAACCCGTGCGCGCGACGGCGGGGTGTGGTGGGAGGCGCGGGAACGGCGGAAGCTCCGCGTGTGGCGGCGATGGCGGCCGCGGCGTGCGCCGCTATGCTGCTGCGGGAGAGAGAGCGAGAGGGGCGAGTGCGAGAGCGAGTGAGCGAAATGGGAAGGCAGGCGCTGTTCCATTTCGGGTGTAGGCGGCCGTGGTGGGGCCCGCCGGCCAGGGCTCGCCGGCCACGCGGCGGACGCGGGGCAGCCGACGGGCGCTGCGGCGGCGACCACGGCCCGCGGGCCGGTCGGCCACGACGCCGAAGCGTGTCGGCGCCGCGCGGGGAGGAGGTCGGGGGCCGAGTGGGCGGATTTGGCCTCGCTCGGTTGCACTGGCTTTTCTTCTTTTTTTTGAAATTTAAACCTGAATCAAAAGCTCACTTTTTGGCAAATTTTAAAGCATTTTGAAGAAATGTGCCCAAAACAAAAGTTGTAGAGAACTTTAAACTGAACAACTTTCATTTAGGGTTCAACTCAAAATTCTCAATAAAATTTGAACTACAAATTCATTTTGAATTTAGGGTAAATAAAAAGGATTTTCAATTTGTTTTCTTTTGCTCCAAATTACACCAAATCCTTTTGCAATAATTTTGTTAACTCATTTCAAAGTGCTGGGCAAGTGGATCCAAACTTGATCAAGTCATTTGGCAGGGTAATTAATTAACTAGACAAGCACTCAAGCAATTAATTAAATAGACAAAATGCAACACATGAAATGACGATGCATTTAGGGATTAAAAGCTTGATGATGCTTATGCCATGATTAATGATGATCAAGTTAATTAATTAAGTGCCTAATGCATGCTTAACACCTGAGGTGTTACAGCCGGCCGGTCCCACCTGGTGGCCTCCGGGCCCCCGGCTCGGTGTGGTGCCTTCTCGTCTCTTCTGGAATCTTCCTGTGTAGCCGTGGAGTCCGTTTTCCGTTTCCTCGTTCCGATAAGCTTGTATGTTTGCGCCTTTTCCGGTTTTCGCTTTGCATAAATAGTGAAACACCAAAACTCGTAGAATTCGGTCAGTGTAAACCCTATGTCTACTTTGGTGATCATATTTGCATCCTTTTCATGGCTAGTTGACGGTTGTATTAATACAATAGTGGCCGTCAACAACTCCCCCAAGCTTAACCTTTGCTAGTCCCTTAGCAAAGAAAACTTAGAAAAAGTTATTGAATATATGTGTACGTTAAGCATCGTAGCCATCTCGGAGCAACTCTCTCAAAATATACCTGGCAATCAGACGAAATTCTCCTCCAAGTTACGCAATAACCGAGCTGACTTTCAAACTTACCCATATTACCTTGGACTGTGGGGCTTATTAGCTCTTCCTTGGGTCTTGAGCACTTGACAGATTTAAAGATTCCATCTAAGCACTATGTCTCAAGTTCTTTGATCAACTATCATTGGAGTTTTTTAGAGGTTTTCAAATAAAACTCGAGCTTTCCCATATATGACACTCTCAAGTCTCTCAATATATGTGGTATTTGTGGATTCTCACCAAGGCAGTGATGATGATTGGCTTTCTCTTCATCCTATAACTAAAGCTTTTGTGGAGCTCATAGGTAAGGAGAAAACTGAAAGAGTAAACTTGCAATGCATATGTTGTTAGGTCAAACAATGGATCCATGGAGAAACAAGTCATGCAGTCGAATCAAGATATATAGGTGGATGGATATAGCGGATATATGGTGGAACCTAACTCTACTTAGCTCCTTGAATGCTTCTCTCTCCTTTAAGACTGACCAGAGGTTATAAGCTATCTTTTTCTTTCTTTTTTTCTTTCTCTCTTTTTTTTCAGGGAGTCGAGTATCTAGTACCCATTGTTTTGTATTGGGACCCTTGTCCATCTTTCTTCTTCTTTTTTTTTCAAATATCTTTTTGCATAACTCATAGCACTCCTTCTGACATTGATGGATTTAGAGAGATAACACAGGAATCATGGAGCATTTATTGGGTGGCTAACCTAATGGAATATTTTTTGGTGTTCTCTCCCAGTGTAGGAGAAAAACTTTTTTGGAATGGATGTAGGTGGAATGGAATGTTGTTGCGCCTACTCTAGTGTAGAGTAGTGGATATGGAGGTGGATCTTGATTCAAGAGCATGACAAATTTCTCACCAGGGTCACAAAGGTTGACAAAACTCAATGCAAGACAAGCAGCATTTATGTGGAAGTTTAACTAGCCTATCTTATCATGTTAGCTCTGGTGGGAATGTAAGCTTTGTCATATAGGAACTCATCATGTTTTTGCATTTTTCAAAAGATAAATCTCCAGAACTTTAGTGTCACTTAGAACAAGATAGATAGCAGCTCAGATTTTCTCAATCTTATCAATCAGGTACCTAGACTTAGTTCAAGCATATGCAACCCACAAGTTTCAGGCTCAGAGCAAATTCTCATGTCAAAACAGTTGGAGCTAAAACTTGAGAAAACCTTTGTCTAAACTCTAGGCATTTCAGAGGTGTTGTACAGAGCAGCTTATCTTCATTTCAATTCAATCATTCAAGAGCTTCCTTTTTATTGACTCTAGACAGACAAACATTTTTATTTGATTTTTTATTTTTCAAAGACTCAAATTATAAAACTCAAAAGATCCTAAGGACTCTTAAAAAGCATGGACCTTCATGTGCCCACATATTTTTAGTATTTTTTAATTTTTCTTAGATACTATGGTGAACCTTCATGTGCTCATATATTTTTGGTATTTTAAATTTTTATGACTGACTCGATAATCGCGTAGGTACACTTACTTGGGTACCTAGGGGATGCCTTCCCCCAAGCTGGTTGTTGTTGCGGTTGAGCATTGAAGCCGAGCAGTCCTCTCGATGGAGCTCACGCTTGTAAGAGCTGGTGTAGCCAAGAACCTTCATCTCATCTGACAAGAAGTTGCTTCCTTCATACAATGGTTAGCTGTGTGCAAGAAGGTATACTTCGAGTGATGATGATTCTTAGGTGAACTAGCTCTCAGAGTCATCCTGCAGCAAACATCTCACAAAACACCAAAACTCATGTAACGAGTTAGGATAAACAGTTAGTGGTTAGCCGTTCGTGGGTTGGTTATTGTGAGAGGTTTCCAAAGGTTATTACAATACATTCAGTGCGACAGGATGCTCAATAATTATTTTTAGGTTTTTTATCAAACAAAATTGAAATATGTATTCTTCTTTTTTTATGCCACCACGGTGAACACTCCTTTAGCTTCTGCTTTTGTAGGCATGTCACATGGGGCTTTGATGTTTCTTCAAATGTTTTTGTGGTTTTCTATAAAGATGACAAAAACTAACTATGAATTAAAAGTGCAAGAAAGTAAATGGTTAACTACCATTGTTACCTTATGGCAAGGGTTCGGAGTTTAAAGTCCTCCGGACAAGATTTCTCGTTTTCTTCATTCTGGGGTGCTTCATCGGATCCCGAAGATGGGGACCCCGATGTTGGACCTCCCGGTGACGGTGATTCGGGTTGAGGAGGTTACCTTTTCTTTCCATACCTTCGTAGGTTGTGCCTTTGGTGCTGTAGGTTCTTCCTTGATTTCCTCCTCCTCAACATTGCTCTTTTTTGAGAGCGATTCCTCGTGGCCGACGTCTCCTCTTGGACCGAGTAAAAGCCGCTAATCCGGGAGAGTTATAATCTTTAAAATAACGGCATACCTTCTCTCCGGAAATTGGAAATGGACTTGGCCTCGATCCATTGTAGATGATCGCGTTGGTGGTCTTTGAGGAACGGCCTTCCAAGTATGATCGGCGTCTCGTCTTCTTCCCCCATGTCCAAAGTATCTTGAAGTCGGTCGGGGACGTAATGGTCCCTGGATCTTGACCATGATTTGTCTTGCTACTCCCTCCGAAAATCTCGTCGTATTGTCCGCCAAATTTGCAGCTGCATATAGGTAGGGTATAGAGGTGTATCGAATAATAAATCATATACCTTTTTAGACATTATGTTGACGGTGATCCGGTATCACGTATAAGGCGTTGTAGAATGAGCACTTGCCCATTGGTGCAATCAATGGGTGGCGTGCTGGATCCTCTTTCTTGGTTAAGAATGGTGAAGCTAAGAGGTGGTCATGCTTGTACTCAAATGACCTTGACTACTTGGATCTGCTTTTTCTCATTTGTCTTCATTTTGTTCTTTCTCTTCCCATTTGAATTCCTCTTGGTTCCTTCATTTGTTGGCTTGACTAGGAAGTAAGCTCCTCTTGGATCTATAGGAACTTCAAGGGTCTTATTCTTGAAACTAAACTTCTCTTTATTGCCCTTGATGGTGAAGCAAATTTTGGCTTCGTCCGTGTAGATGACGACCTTAGCGATTACTCGGGGAATGGTCGGCCAAGAATTATTGGACTCTTGGGGTCTGCCGGTATCCGGGACTACAAAGTCTGAGGGACATATGATCTTCCGATCCGTATGCACACGTCATCTAAGATTCCCTTGGGGTACTTGATCGATGCAGTGCGCAACCGCAAACACATATCTGTGTACAACAAAGATGCCCCCTGGAAAGACTTGGTCGAAGATTACCTTAGGCATGATGTTGACACCGGGCGCCTAGATCGCAGACAACTTCGGGGAAGTCATCTTTGCCCAATAGAGATGAGGATCACTGGGTCTCCCTGGATCTCTCTCTTGGGTGGCAAGGAGTCATCCTTCCATCCTGATGATGCTTCAACGTAGTAACCTGCATACACATCAACAAGGTTTGCGGTCTCGGGCTCTAGAGGTTGCCCTAGAATCTTACCTTCGTTGGTCGGTGGAACAGCGGCCGCCAGCTGAGTTAATTGTTGTTCTATCATTTTATTGAAGCTAAGCTAGTTCTTAACAGTAGAGGTAAAGCTATCCATTTTGATGTTTATGTTTTCTAGCATTTTATCATTGGGTGCTACCTTCCTAGATAAAGTCTCCACAATTTTATTTTGGTTGGAGATCACTTCTCTCAAAGGTAATTGAGCATAGTTATTGTAATTAGTGCCTTGAAAGTTACCTTGGAAGTTACCTTGGTAGTTAGGCCTTTGCTGGTTCCATCCTTGATTTTGAGGACGATAGTTATTGTTGTTGTTGATGAAGTTCACGCCTTCACGGGTCTCAGGACAGCTGTTGCCTGAGTGTCCCATATTGCCACACACTTCACAAGTCATGCATGCATCATTAATGCGTATGACATCTTGTCTTTGGCTTGTCTTGTCTTCCGGCTTCTTCATGAGCAGATCTATCTTGGCAGACAGCATGTCTACCTCTTTGAGCTAGTGCATTCCTCCACTCCTCTTGCGGGTGGTTTGGCGCTCATCATTCCAATCTTGATTGGAGGCCATCTTCTCCATAAGAGCAGTAGCTTGTGGTATGGTTAGTGACATAAATGCACCTCCAGCGAAAGCATCAACATTGTTACGGTCTTGCTGTTGGTAAGCCCATGATAGAAAGTTTGCATCGGGGAGCCAATTCTCCATCCCATGATGAGGACATTCGATATATAATCTTGGAAGCGTTCCCATGCCTCGGGGGGACCGACTCATCATGTTGTTCTTTGGAAACTCGAGATTTTCCCTCTTAGGGCACTCGTCTTGCCCATAGGGAAGAATCTTGCTAGAAAAAGCTGTGGAGCACTTGTCCCAAGTTGTATGGTTGTCTTTGTTGGCGTAGAACCACCGCTTTGCCTTTCCCAACGGTGAGAATGGGAGCAGACGTGAAAGACACGGTATCCTTTGGTACATCCTTTAGCTTGAAAGTGCTACAAATCTCCGGAAGTGTTGGAGATGAGCACTTGCATCTTCATGTGCTTTCCCACAGAGCAGATTGGCTTGCACCATGGTGATGAGAGCTGGCTTGAGCTCAAATCCATTCTCCCCAACCCGACGTTAGGTCCAGTCTGCGGATGTTGTTGGTGTTCGGGAGCGAAGAACTTCCAGTGATGACTTATCGCCTATTTCTTCGAAGATTGGTGCCAGGTTGCCCTCTTGTTGTTCTTCTTCTTCTCTTATAGGAGCTTGCTCCTCCAAAAAACGAACCTCGGCCGGTGGGTGTCTTTGATGGAGATTCAAAGATATCCCTCACTTGCTGAAATTTCCTTCTTCGAAAAGAGTTTATACGGATTTTCAACGTAGTTATCCGGTAGATCATAACCACTCATTCATTACCCTGCATAAGATTTCACAAAGATAGAAAACACAAGGGTAAGCCTGCATTGAGTAGGGGTCTATGGTTTTCTCTATCTCATTAGTTTGTTAGGTCTATTGCTATCCTTTTAATCGTCAATTGCCTTCCCCGGCAACGGCGCCAAAAATGCTTGTTGACACCTCTTAATGTTATCTCTAATAACGGTGTTAAGAATGCTAGAGTAGCGCACCGCCACTAGAATGCCAAGTTGTCATCCCCAGCATAACACCAAGAGGTGTGGTATTAAATCATGCCACCATTTAGAATATAGAAATGTATCCGCAAGCGCACAGATCAAATACCATTGTAGCATTTTACCCGGAGTATTACAGGTTGTCATTTATATTTTCCCAAAGGAAGGTCTACATGGCTCTCGTGTAAAGGTAGCGTGATAACCTAGGTTGTAATGGATAGGCATAACCATGTCCTCACTACTCAATGCAGGGGTAAGTCACAAGATAATAGATA
Organism: Chrysopogon serrulatus; assembly: GCA_015844335.1. Taxonomy (NCBI): domain Eukaryota; kingdom Viridiplantae; phylum Streptophyta; class Magnoliopsida; order Poales; family Poaceae; genus Chrysopogon; species Chrysopogon serrulatus. The sequence continues at coordinate 123,798 of JADLZL010006353.1, forward strand.
AGATAAGTATATAATCATCGGCATAAACGGATAGAGACTCCTAGCTATATCATTAGGGTTGCTAGTAGAACATCAAGAGATATTCCTAGGTTATTCCTAGCTACATGTCAATGTTTATTATGGTTAGTGCAATACACCTAGTAGTCATGGCTAAGGTTAGCATTACATTTATTCATAGTGGACATACTAGGGAAGTTTGAGAACATAGCACGCCCTTGCGTCGTATACAAGCCCCCTTTGTGCCTATAAACGGGGTTCGGATTACATAGGACTCAACGGGGAATGTCACACCCGCGATCTACCAAACCCGGCCTATAGGGTGCATTCGCAGAGATAAACAACTTATAAGCACCACGCTTACACAATGTTTATCACTCACCCAACGATCAATTAGATGAGTGCTATACGAACCTATGGATAAACATAATGTTAATCTAGCTATACTAAGCATATAACCACAATAGACAAGGAACATAATAACTATGAATATAAGTAAATGAGAATTCATCAATTCAATTGTAGCAATCATATAACTCTACAATGAAAGAGAACAAAGGCGAGAGGAGGTAGAACTATACCAAATCCAAGCTCTTGATGGCTCAGGAATCCAAGCTGCGCTTTGCCTCCCTCTAGTTCTAATCTAGCTATCTAGGCCGTAGCTAAGGAGCTCGATTAGGGTTTTCGGGCGATGATTGGACTTCGAATGAGAATGAATGAATGGGGGGGCTCTCTCTCGGGGGAGGGTGCCTCTCCTTTTATAGCCACAGGCGATGATCGTGAGCCATCGGATCAAACCGACATTGACGGGCGGCCGGGATCGATCTTCAAAGGCGGTGGAGCGAACCAAGGGCGAACCAGGGGCTGGGCCGAGCCAGGCCGGACCCGGCCGATGCAGGGGTGGGACCGGCCGGTCCCACTGATGGCCTCCGGGCCCCGGCTCGGTGTGGTCCCTTCTCGTCTCTTTCGGAATCTTCTTCGTAGCCGTGGAGTCCGTTTTCCGTTTCCTTGTTCGATAAGCTTGTATGTTTGCGCCTTTTCCGGTTTTTTACCGCATAAATAGTGAAACACCAAAACTCGTGGAATTCGGTCGGTGTAAACACTATGTCTATTTTGGTGATCACATTTGCATCCTTTTCATGGCTAGTTGACGGTTGAATTAATACAATAGTGGCCGTCAACAACTACGAAGCTAACTAAAACACGAGAAAAGGGATCATGTTCGGCGTTACGACCATAGTGAGACGATCCCACGACCGCACGTTCGAACACGTCGCTCTCTCAGCCGTCTCGATGGCTCGGTCCACAGGTGACCAATCACGCAAGAACCAGCTCATCATACGACAGCACAATACCATAGACTAAGAGTGACACACATCCATAGCACAAGACATAGACCGGCGCGAAGGCATGGCACCGGCATAGATAGACAGATATGGATAAAATGCGACATCTGTGAATTATGAACGAAAAAGAGCAAGCCTTGCCGACGTCGAGGTTGGCGTCGGCGGGGTTTCAAAGTTCGACCTTGTCGATGGAGAGGACGAGGCCGATAGGCTTCACTGAGTGATGTCGGAAGTTGCCGAGAGAGGTATGACCAACCAGGCTTGGCCCTGGCCAGCAGTAGCTTGCCGTGGCCTGTCATAGCCACCTGTGGCCAGCTCTGGCCGGCTGCAGCCAGCTGAGACCGGCTCTGACTGGCTGCGGCTGGCTGGGAGTGGCCGCAGCCTGGCCAGAGTAGGCTGTGGCTGGCCGATGGAAGCTGGATGCGGCCAGGAGGTGGCTAGCTTTAGCTGCTGCTAGCAGCTGCCTTACTGCAGGGTGTAGGATCAGGGCACGAAGGCCGGAGTCGCACCAGCGCCACCGCGGGCGCGAAAAAGGTGCAAGCTTGAACTTTGGGGAGGCTCACCGGCATGGAGTGGAAGCTCCGACGAGCTGTGGTGGCAGGACGGTGAGGCAAAGGAGGCCGGGAGGACGAGAAGGAACGGACGACGTTGATGGCGTGGTGCTGGCTCGGCAAGGTGATGGAGCTGGCTGCCGCTGGCTCTATGCGCGCCCGCCGCTGCTCGTGGCCGTGGTACCGGTCCCCACTCGGGCGCTGGCGGCGCTGCGCGTGACTGTAGCAGCCGGTGGGCTCGGGCCCTGGCTTCGCCGGGGCCGCCGCGAGCATGGCGTCGCACGCAGGCGACACGGCGGCCGGGAGGGGGCGCGCCGCGCCGAAGCCGCAAAGGTAATCGGTGAACTCGGCGTCGGCGCTTGACGGGCGTGGGCACGCGATTTAGGAACGGTGAGCCACACGCCGGGCTGGGGCGTGGCGGCGGGGCGGGGGCGCGTGGCGTTTTGGGCGCGGCCGCGGGCGACGGCTTGCACGCCGCGAGACGGGCGGCGCTGGGCGGGCAACGACGTGTCGGCAGCGTAGACGACTCGTGGCGGTGGTGGTCCGTAGCGGCACAAGAGGGGAAGAGGCGAGGCGAGGCCCAGGGCTGCGTGGGAAGGGAGGAGAGCGAGCGGCGGGCGAAGAAAGCGTGGGCGCTGGGGACGGCAGACGCTGACGCCGGGGCGCTGGCCGGGCAGTACGCGGGGGCACGGGCGCGGGCCCGGACAGGCGGTGGCTTGGTGCGGCTGCGTTATCGGGCGGCTCTAAGGCCGCGAGCGAGGAGGAGGGAGAGTGGTGGCGTGAGGAAGAGAGAGCGGCGTTAATGATTGAAACAGAGAAGGGAGGAGCCGCGCCCCATTTATACGGGCGTTAGGGCTTTGCGGGGCGTGTGGAATCTCGGCGTCCGTGCTATGGAGAGGCGCGTGGCACGCATCGAGGGGCACACGAAGCGGGGGGCGCAGTCGTGGCCCTTGCCGCTCGTCGGCGGTGGCGGCGGGCGCCAGGGGAAGCGCTTTTTGCTCCCTAGGGTTGGAAGAGGCGGAGGCTGCTGGCCAACGGGCCTCACGGCCGCCTTTGGCGGCCCCAGAGAGGAGGAAGGAAGCGCGTGGGCCTCGGCGGTGGAGGAAGAAGGGATGGGCCGCGGGTGAGGGGGGTGGAGGGTGTTCTACTGGGGCTTTGGGCCCAAGATAGAAAGGACTTTTTCCTATTTGCTAAGGGTTTAGAGTTGAATCCACGGAGGGGATTTGAGATGATTAGGAATGGGTTTCCCATTTAGATGTAGGGCTGCTTTAAAAAGGAGAATAGGAATTTAGATAAAAAGGAAAAAAGGGATTTTTCCTTTCGATGAGTCATGGAGATTTGCTATGGATTTGTGCACTCCAAACTCCGACACAACATGAAACTCAAAACCAACACAAGAGCAGAGGCACTCTCCTGCAATCAAAACTATATGTATGCATCGTTTCACTAGTACACTCTCCCGTGTTCGACCTACGTATGCCTTAGCTACTACATGATTCATTCATTGTAAGAAAATTTTTAAAAGTTCAGATTTTTGGTGCTTGGTAAAACTCAGGATGTTACGGACTACCCCCTTACAAGAATCTCGTCCCCGAGATTCAAGAATCTCTTACCGGATGTCCCACTTGCATCAATGCACCAAGTTTTGCGAAAGAATTTTTTTTCAAAAGGAGTTTTGAAGCTAGGGCTTTTGGAGAAAGCATTTTGCAAGCAACTTTTGATTGGAGGGAAGCATCTCAAAGAGGATGCGAAAATACTTTTGTTTGTTCAATTTTTTTTTTGCAACAGGGGTGTCTTCAAAACACTTTTTGAAATCAAGACTCTTTGTAAACTTTTGTAGAGCAAGTTCAAAAGACATTTGGAAAGGCTTTTCACAAATTGGATTTTTTGTGAAAGCAAGTTGAAAACCAGGTGAAAGACACATTTTTTTGCACCAAAGGTTTCATAAAAGAGTTCAAACGCCAACGGGGCACTTTTTGAAAGGTAAGCAAATTTTTTTTTAATAAAGCCACGGCTTTTGAAAATAGCCCTTTATTTGAAAACCAAAAACTTCTGAAGAAAGTCCATTTTGAAACGGAATCATTAACTTAAACACGTTGAAATTTGATTTCGAAATGGAACCCAAAATCTCTTATCATTCATAGGACCTTTCAAAAAGCTTTTCTAAATTAGGTCTTTGTAAATTCTTTTCCCAGAAAAGCACCATTTGAAGGGAAGGCGAAGGATTTTGAAATCGCTTTTCAATCAACGCTTTGCAATTTGGAAATCAAATCATTTTCTTGTTTTGTAAACATGTAAAGGATTCTTTGAAAAAGGTTTCGATTAATCCTTTCATGGTAATCATTTGAAAGAAGGAAATTTTTCAATAGACATTTTGAAATTGGTTCAAAATTTTGAAATTTGTGTCGGAAGTAGGTGTTTCGATATTAGGGATTTTTTTGTCCAGAACAAAAACATTTCTCAAAATTGATTTCCCGTAAAAAGAAAGATCCTTTGAGAGACGGGGTATGCCCCTAGCAAAAACCTTTGGATTTTAAAATCTCTTTGGAGCGTTAAGAAGGGAATTTGAAAAATTTCAAAAATAATTTGAAAAGGAAACGAGTACGTGGGCACAAAGTTTCTTTCAAAGGATTTTGTTTTTCGAATCGATTTGCAAAAATGGAGGAAGAGCTCGAGAATCGGGTGGTATGTGGTACCGACTAGGGCGGTCACGATCACTTTCCTTGATACCCGCATACGCTCGGCAGCAAGCCATGTGGAGGCCTCACACATGGGGCCCCAAGCTTCGTAGCGGCATCATAGATCAAGATCGTGGCTCATCCCCAAATAAATTACCAACAATGTCCCAATGTCCCGAACTAAAGGGAGAGGAGGGGGTTTAGAGGGGAAGGAAAAAGTCTTTTTGTAAACTACTTTGAAAGCATTTTTTTTTTTTGAAACACAGGCCTTTAAATCTTTTTGTTTTGCTAAATTTTCTTTTGAGAGGAAGAGGCTGCAACCCTTGGTTTGAAACTAACACAAATAATTTGAATTTGGTTGCAACTTTGTTTTGATTTAGAATTTGTCCAAACAAAAGTTTCGATTTGATCACACTAGAGCAAACTCCAAAAGAGATTTTTTAAAAGGTTTGAAAAGTTTTCAAGTTGTAAAACAAATCCATACCTTTAAAGTAAATTTTTGATTTTCCAAACTTTTGGAAGAGAGGGTTTATGATTCAAATCATTTGAAAACTTACGCACTTGGCTTTCTTGAAATAAAAGAGGTTTTGAAAAACACCAAGTAAGCGGGGGTTCAAAACCATATTTTTTAGAAAGTTTTGCAAATGCAAGAGATTTTAAAGCTTTTTTGAAGTGGATAGTTTTTGAAACTCCATTCGAACAAGGCAGAGAGTTGTTTGAAACACTTTTGAAATCCGATTTTTTAAAGGCGAAATATGCGCTTTCAAGGGGGTTGAAATCAAAGATTCTCGAAAACTCAAATCTTTTGGAAAGTCTCATTTGTGGTCAAACAAGTTCGAAAAGGAGTGCGAGGCCGAAAGATTTTAAAAGGTTTGTTTATTTTAAAAGAAATCTTTGCCTCTTTGATGAACAGTAACAAATTTTGAAATTGGTTTGCTATCATTTTCTAAATCATAAGGTAAAGTCTGTCACAAAAGGAACTTGGTTTTCATGAAACATTTTTTTTAAAGTCAGATTTGGAAAGCGTATTTTGATTTGAAAAGTAACTTTTGAAAAGTTTGCGGACAAAAAATCCTTTTGAAGCTATGTTGTTTCATCAAATTGGTTGTAAAATACATTTGAAATCGAGATGGTTGACTTCGAGAAGGAAAATTTGGCTCACAAGGTGAAATCAAAGCTTTTAAAAACAAAATCAAGCCAAAAGGTCTTTGTCTTGAAAACGCTTTGTCAAATATCTTTATCTTGAAAACGTTTTTGTCAAAAAAGAAGGCAAAGTTTGGGTCTTGAAAGAGAATTTGGAATACATTTTTTATTTGAAAAGGATTTTTCAAGTAAAGAGGCGCTTTTGAAAACAAGTTTGGTTCTAAAGATTGGAAAACAGTTTTGAAGAAAGATTTGATAAAACTCTAATGCATTGACTTTCTTTTTGTGGCCCCAATTAGTAGGTTCACCTATCTAGTCAGAGGTTGGTCATGGTCTAGCTGGCTATGTTACCCAGGCTTCTAGAGTCACATAAAGAAAATAAGTTATATAGCTTACACTCAGACAATTAAGAAGCACCAAAAGTCATAACAATCAAGATCCAAGCAATCGACAAACATACAACTCCTGTGTGTATAGTGTTGACTTGAAGCGACTCCTAAGCCTTCAAAGTCTCACACGTCTACCGATCTAGCGTGGGCGGTAGTGGGGATATGTTCCTACTGGTCATCTTTCCATATCATGGTGGCCAAACAGCAACAGAATTCAAGGCAGAGAGAGAAACAAGTGTTTTCATTATTAGCACCTAAAACACTCAGGATTGTTGGCTCCTATACTAGTGTTTGAGTCCTAAGGTCTCGTCCTACAGTCAAGTATGGCTCTGATACCAACTGAAACGACCCGCGATTTCCTCGAAGGGAAATCTACAGAGTACATCGAATACAGTTGATACCACAGTTCATACATCGCGAAAGGTACAAATTATAAAGCATTACAACACTTGTAGCATGCGTAGATACATCGCATCCTAGCGATAAACACACACGAGTCATCATCAGAGTAGACGTAGCGCCAAAGCGGAAGAAGGCTCCTCCCTCACGGGAAATCATCAGAGTTGGGGTAGAGTATCAGTGGACGTAGACTTGATCTTCTTAACCAAACTTGAGTGTAGGGACGAGACCACCTAATCCTTCTAGCTCCATTGTCGTCGTAGTCGTCCTCGGGTCCGAAACCTGCTCAACTCTATCAGTACGATTTGTACTGACCACTGGCTCCCACCCTATGCTTTGTTTTGCTATGTAGTAAGTGGAATGCAAGGGTAGAGGGAAAAAGACCTATATTTAGCTGTAGTTTTCCTATGCCAGTTCATAATGTAAATATAATATGGTTCATCAGGTTTTAGCCCATCTCATCCACACATCCATCCATCCCATCCACATCCACATCCATAAATCTCACCGCACTCTCACTCTCTAGTCGGCAAGGAAGACTCCCGCTCCTCCTTGCCTCAACGGCCTAAGCCAGAATCCAACAACACCCAGGGGGAGAAAAGAAGGACTCCTCTCACTATAACGAACGTATGGTACTCATGGGAATGTCCGTACCGGGGACACGGCTATACGTATAGATTTAGTAACTCTGCAGAGCTTGTACACCTAAAACCACAAGATCACCATCAACGACGATGCCTCGTCTAGGCTGATACCAAGCCGCCGCCTAACTGGCCCGATGCCACCCTACCACTCAGCTCTGGGGCACCCCGGAGATCCACCGGCACGCTAAGACTGTGAGACGTGGTACTGGATCCCTGAGGGTTCCACGTTGTCTCAGGAGGGTGTGGGTCTTGCCACCCGTACCTCTCTACACTATCACCTACCAACCTAGTAGTAATGGCAGGGGGCAGCTAGCCATCAAGTCGTTTCCCGCCCATCAGGAACGAGTGGTGTGTACAAAAATGTCCCATGAACCCTAGGAATGCCAAACCAGTCCTTAGAGGGACTGGGCAGGATATCTTCACCAGGGGGCTCGACGCCCCGTGCCTCGACGGCACCTCCATTCTGGGGATTTGTCCCACAAAGACACTCCTCCCTAGAATCTACTCACATCACATGTACCCGCCACAGTACTCTCTCACATAGGGAGTGCCCAGATCACACTCTCCGGCAAGACTCGTCCTGTGACTCGTCGTAGATCCTGCCCAGTCGACACAACCCTCACCACACACCCAAAACACACGCCATGATCTCTCCCATGTTAACCCACTTATCCAGTTTACGGCACCACGTGCCTTAGCCACACATAAGCATATATGAGTAAAGTGTAAGTGTGTAGCAGGTATCATGAAGTAGGCGAGCGTCTATCCTAGCAGCGGGTGTGTAGGAGAAAGGTTACGTCAAGGTATTGGCTTATCAAGCAAGCTACCAAGCATCCTATCACAGTTCATTTGTATAAAGTAAAGCACTAGCTACACATTGCATGCCTAATAGGATTCTACGAGGTTGGGTGGGACGTGGCACCTGTTTATAGCAATCCATAGTCATCCATATCTAGTTGTCCTCGTGCCGCTGCTCCCTCCTACGGGTCTCCGGCCCGTCCATCGTCGTCGCGATGCAACTACCTCGGTATAGCGACAAACAAGGCAAAGAGCAATCAATTCTTACCCAAAATCCAATACTCACCAAAAGGCAATAAGATACAGAAAGGAACCAGATAACTCTGAATAAACACTGAAAAGACTTAGCCCTCGTGGAGAGTGTCCGATCCTCGGGCTCCAAACAAACAGAAGTGGTTGTTTGTTAAGCATGAGCTCGGATCGAGGCCATGATATAGCCAGTACTTCCCGGGTCGATTCTGTGGGCGAATGCACGGCTCTGAAAGAAAAGGCCTTGATCCTAATATAACTTAAACAAACACCATGGTTGTGGCCTTCCGATCCGAACGTCATGAAAATTGGCGAGGACCGGAGGGTCGCAAGCAAAAGAGAAAGGAAAAACAGGAACAGTGGGGTTTGGCACTTGCGGCCTTTAACCCGCAAGTCACAACTACTATATAGGGTTCGAGTAAGAACGATTAACACGAAATAGAGGAATTGTGACTTGGTTCCGAGGCTCTTTCGCTTACCCATCATGGTAGCTGACGGTAGCAAAAGAGATTGGAACACAAACAACAGAGGAGCGGCTACAGGTCCTCTCGACCCACACGACACAATAACATCGAGAGCCAGGGAGCAAGTAGCACAACAGGGGAAGAGAGAAGAGAGTTAGCTAGGCATGTCCATGTCACGGTCTCGGTCACATCCTTGGCGAGGATGGTTCCCAACGGTCGATTGGGTCGACTCGTATGGGTCCAAGAACAGAACATAGACCATAGCTTTGCTAACTAGAAGAGATAGTCCGGTCTTTGATCCAGTCATCATGGTTAAGATGGGATCGAACAGAACGGGCTAGCGGGGAAGTATAGAAGGTAGAAATGAGAGGGAGCGATGGTCTACCCCTTCCAATGCACATGCCACGGCAAAAGGTGAGGCATCGAAGAGGAGCGATGCACGAGAGACCAAGGTGCCTAAACCACTTGTAGGGTACCTCGACCAAGGTGCACCAGATGCACTAAGATGTTCCTAGAGTTCCTCGCAGTGCGGTTGTCACCGTGAGAACCTGGGAATGACATGGCATAATCTAGGTACAAACATACAAGGGCCTAAGCACAAAGGAGCCGAAAAGAGGGTAAGGCGGGATCCACTCGCCATTGTGATCGGTGGAAATCAAAAGGGATGGAACAGAAGGCAAATAAGAACAGACATAAATGAGCGAGAAAAGGGAACCCTTGGTCCCATGGCACTTCGATCCACAAGACATGGTAATAGTCATCGATCGAAGAGGCCGAACAAGGGACTCGATCCACGCCTTACTAGGTTAGCAAGAATCGAAAGAGAGAAAAAAGAAGAATGGTCCCGCACTCTTCTCGACCTACCCGTCATGGCAAAGGACGGTGGTCGGAAGGAGAGACGAAGGTCTTGCACGGTTCCGCGATCCACGCCAACTCGTAGGGCACCACGACCTCCATGCAACCAAAGCGGCAAAAGCTATTCCTCAGGTTCATAGCGATGCGGTTGTCATCATGAGAACCGGAGAATGCTCCGTTCTAGATGCGCAAGCATACGAGGTGGTGGGGAAAATAGCACAAGAAAAGAAAGGAAAGAAAAGAGGTGAAGCCCGATGGTCATGGCGAGGCAACTCGCGGCCATGAGCTCCACCTAATGAGTTGGCTCTCGTTGTCCCACGATCGTCGCTTCCTAGTTCATCTCCCACCAGACTAGGTCACAAAGGCTCACTACGTACGGGTGATATCCGCATCGTTTTGAGCCCACGATGACCACGTCCTAGGGTCGAACTCTAGGGCCGACGCTCGTAGCACTACGAAGCTAACTAAAACACGAGAAAAGGGATCATGTTCGGCGTTACGACCATAGTGAGACGATCCCACGACTGCACGTTCGAACACGTCGCTCTCTTAGCCGGCTCGAAGGCTCGGTCCACAGGTGACCAATCACGTAAGAACCAGCTCATCATCCAACAGCACAATACCATAGACTAAGAGTGACACACATCCATAGCACAAGACATAGACCGACGCCGAAGGCACGGCACAGGCATAGATAGACAGATATGGATAAAATGCGACATCTATGAATTATGAACGAAAAAGAGCAAGCCTTGCCGACGTCGAGGTTGGCGTCGGCGGGGTTTCAAAGTTCGACCTTGTCGATGGAGAGGACGAGGCCGATACACTGAGTGATGTCGGAAGTTGCCGAGAGAGGTATGACCAACCAGGCTTGGCCCTGGCCAGCAGTAGCTTGCCGTGGCCTGTCATAGCCACCTGTGGCCAGCTCTGGCCGGCTGCAGCCAGCTGAGACCGGCTCTGACTGGCTGCGGCTGGCCGGGAGTGGCCGCAGCCTGGCCAGAGTAGGCTGTGGCTGGTCGGTGGAAGCTGGATGCGGCCAGGAGGTGGCCAGCTTCAGCTGCTGCTAGCAGCTGCCTTCCTGCAGGGTGTAGGATCAGGGCACAAAGGCCAGAGTCAGACCAGGCGCTCACTGCAGCGCGAAAAGTTGCAAGCTTGAACTTTGGGGAGGCTCACCGGCATGGAGAGGAAGCTCCGACGAGCTGTGGTGGCACGACGGTGAGGCAAAGGAGGCCGAGGACGAAGGAACAGGGCGGCGTTGATGGGCGTGGTGCTGGCTTTCGGCAAGGTGATGGAGCGGCGTCGCGGCTCGGCGCGCCCGGCCCGGTGCTCTGGTGGCCCGCAGCCGGTCCCCCACCTCGGCGGGCGGCGGCGCCGCGTGAGGCCTCCGGGTGTGGTGGCTTGGTCACCACGCCGCTGCGGACTGTGAGCAGCCGGTGGCTCAGGGCCGCCACCCTTCGCTTTCGGTCGCGCGCGAGCATGGCCAGGTCGCACGGTGCGACACGGCGGCTGTGGAGGGGCGCGCCGGCGTCGAGCTTCGCAGTGCACTGGTGAACTCGGCGTCGCGCTGACGGGCGCGGGCGCCGATGCGGAACGGCGGCAGCCGCACGGCGGCCGGCGCGGTGGCGTCGTGCGGGGGCGCACGCGACGAGAGCGGCGCGCGGGCCGTGGCGACGGTGCGCACGCCGCGAGACGGGGGCGCTCGGCGGGCACGGACGTGCTCGGCAAGCAGGACGACTCGTGGCGGTGGTGGTCCGTAGTGGCACGAAGAGGGAAGAGGCAAGGCGAGGCCCGGGCGGTTGCGGTGGGAAGGAGGAGAGAGCGGGCGGCGAGGCAGCGGGCGTGGCGGCGGGGGCGCAGATGCGATGCGGCGCTGGCCGGCCGAGGCACAGCGGTGAGGCGCGGGCCTAGACAGGCGGTGATTTAGTGCGGCCGTTGTTGCGGTGGCTTCGGCGGCCGCGAGCGAGAGGAGGGAGAGTGGTGGCATGAGGAAGATGAGCGGCGGCGGCGGATTGAAAAACAGAGAAGGGAGGAGCTGCGGCTCCCATTTATACGGGGCGCGGCTAGGGCTTTGCAGGCCAACTGGGCCTCATGGCTGCTGGCAGCCCGCAGAGAGGAGGAAGCTGCGCGTGGGCCTCAGCGGTGGAGGGAGAAGGGATGGGCCGCGGGTGAGGGGGTGGAGGGGGTGTTCGGCTGGGGCTTTGGGCCCAAGATAGGAAGGGACTTTTTCCTATTTGCTAAGGGGTTTAGAGTTGAATCCCTATAGGGGATTTGAGATGATTAGGAATGGGTTTCCCATTTAGATGTAGGGCTGCTTTGAAAAGGAGAATAGGAATTTAGATAAAAAGGAAAAAGGGATTTTTTCTTTCGATGAGTCATGGAGATTTGCTACGGATTTGTGCACTCCAAACTCCGACACAACACGAAACTCACAACCAACACAAGAGCAGAGGCACTCTCCTACAATCAAAACTATATGTATGCATCGTTTCGCTAGTACACTCTCCCGTGTTCGACCTACGTATGCCTTAGCTACTACATGATTCACTCATTGTAAGAAAAATTTTTAAAAGTTCAGATTTTTGGTGCTTGGTAAAACTCAGGATGTTACATTGAAGTAGTGGAGCCCACGCTACATGCACTCTCTCTCCATCCACGGCATGCGGGCTGCTGTTGTCTGCTGCGTTGCATGCAGTCTGTACCGGAACGTGCTGTACCACGCCACCAATACAGGATGCGCGCTCATACCGCATGATTTACAGGACGCCAGTGAAGCCTTTTTTTACGGTAAAAGATGTCGTGGATGGATAGCGGATGGGATCCTGTACCCAGTACGAATAGCCTAAGGCCTAGAGGGGAGGGACTAAAGGACATTAAAGCTACTGAACAAACCAAAATACCCTTCTTCCTCTAGAGTGGGCGGTGAAGGAGGAAGGCAAGCCTAGGAGGGCCGCGGCGTCCTCGGCATTTGCGATGGCAGGCATGGCTGGGGATAGGCTCAGGCTGGTGCTCCCCAAGCAAAAGACAAAGTTGGACAGTGCTGTGGCGGAGCCCCGGTTCCGCTTCATGCAGCGTCAGCCATGGGGCAAGTCTACCTAACAATAGTTTAGGTTAAGCTCAATTTTTTATCTGGTTTTGCTTTTGGACTGTATTGGTTTAGAGCAAAATGAGCTAAGAAAATTGTTGGGCTGGTTTAGTTTGGACCCTGTTAAAGTGGACTGATATTGTTTGACCGTGAATAATAGAGTTTGTAATGAGTTTTTATTCTATCTATTCATTTTTTGGTTTTGCTTATAGCTAAATATAAATAATAAACAATAGCACGATATAACGATGAATTGGTGGGTTGGAAATGTATTTTAATAAGTTGAGTGTACAAATGGTTTAATTTGATGTGGATGATTGAAGTCACGATCTAATCTGGTTTTGATATGACTTGCATATATATATGCCCTGGATTGGTGCGGATTTAGTATGGATCCCAACCCATTGTCAGGTTGACGTGGCAGAGATCCCTGACGCCACCATCAACTTCGAGCAGATGGACGGCACGTCGGTGATGTCCAAGAATGCCTCCTCCTTAGCCACTTCCTATGACTGCCCCGACCTCCGTGCTCTGCTCATTCCCGCCCTCCGCAGTCGACGACACCACCTGCAGCAAGGCCACTACCAAGAAGCCAGCACTGGCACCAGCACTGGCCCCGGAGATCGACGAGTCGACTGACGGTAGAAGTATGCCCCGGAGACCGACGAGTCGACTGACGGCAGAAGTAGCATGTTCGGCTTCCCCTTCTCCGCTCTGAGGATGGTGCCGACACAATAAAAGAGGAGAGAGAGGCATGGGGTGTCAAAGTTGTCTTTGTTTAAAAAAAATTGAGCTAGTAGTCTAAAGAAGCCCCATCTCAAGGGACCAGAGCCTAAAACCCACTTTAGTCCCTCTAGTAGTCCATGTATTTGGCAAAATAGGGAATAAAAGAGACTAAAAAAGGCCCATTAATTAGTCTCTAGTTTCTGGAAACCAAACATGCCCATATTTAATTTGCTACTACAAAACTGTAGGATGCCAGGGAAATTTTTGAAAGAGAGTGTCTGCGCGTAGGGAGCCCGGCGAGCGAGCGAGGCGTGTGAGAGCCCCCGCCCGGCGGCCACCCCGGCCCCGGCCCCACCAAGCCCCTCGTCGGCGGCCATCCCGCCCCCGGCGCCCACCGAGCCCGCTCGCCCCCGGCCCCGGCCCCCGGCGTCCACTAGACTCGCTCCGCCCGGTGCCCCCACACCCCGCACCATGGAGCAGGGCTCCCTCCCACCGATGTAGCTGGGCAGACGAAGTCGAGGAGACCTACCCCCCTCGGTCGCTGGGCGCAGGGTCGCCCGGGCGCCTTCGCCGCGTGACGCCTCCGGCGGCGTGACACTTCTCCCGACTCCGAGGCCTCCGACTCGAGCCCCCCTCGCCTCCCCTGGGCAAGGGAAGGCGCTCGCCAGAGCCCGGCAAGTGCAAAGGGAAGGCGCCGCAACCGTCGCACTGGGGGGCTTCATGGCGGCCGCAAGGAGCTCTCACCCCACCGCCACCGCCTTCGAGGAAGGCCGGCTCCCCACGCAAGACCGGCCGTGCACTGGCCCGATAACGACGGCTTCTTCCTCGTGCAGAGCCACCGTCGCTGGCGTCGCCGCTCACCACCTAGGGTCTCCCGCCCGGTTCTGGAGGCCCTGGCCGGCCTGTGCTTCAACTGCCTGGCCTCGAATCACCTTAAGGCCGCCTGCCGGTTTCCGTCGAGGTGTTTGTTGGTGTGTGGGCCATCGCGCCTATGCACGCCCTCTGCCGGGGCGTCGGGGACCAAGCGGCGTCTCGCCGCCCGAGGCTTGAGGAGGGGCGCTCCGTTCGCCGGCGCCATGAGGGGGCAACGGACGGTACCGCCGCCCATCGCCCGGGCACCCGTCTGCCCGCTCCGCCTCCACCGGCCGCTTCGCCCGGTTGCCCGCTGCCGTGCGCCTCCGGCGCCCCGCTCCCATGCTCTCCACACTCCCCCCCACATCCACCGAAGATGCCTCCGCCGCCTCCGGTCATGTCCGTTGAGGTTGGCCCGGACACCCCACGCCAGCGGGTGACGGGCTTCGTGGTCGTTCTGCGGTCATCTGAGCTGCAGGCCATGGAGGACGACCTCGGACGCGCTGCCGTGGTCTTGGTGGGCGGCACCAGGCCCTTCGTCTCAACAGCCATGATTCAGCGCTACCTCTACGACCGCTACGAGATCAGGGCGGAAGATGCTGACATTCGACGTCACGAGCCGGAGGACTTCATAGTACGTTTCCGGTACATTGCCGACCGGGAACGGGTGCTTGCCTCCAGGCCGTCCGGCCCGCCGCTCCCTCTACGCTGGCGCCCCTGGAGCCGCACCTCCATGGCCAGTCCCGGTAACTGCCGGTACCGGGTTCTCTCCCTGCCTTGCGACCGGTGCCGCTCCACGCCAGGTCGGCGGCAATAAAGACAGGTCATTCTTGGCACAGCCAGCGTTGAGGTTTCTGTCGTCCGCCCCAGGGACATCCCGGCAGACGACGACCGCGACTTCTTTGTGACCGCCTGGTGCATGCACCCGAGCCTTATCCCCGATGAGCAGACGATCCTCATTCAGGAGGCCCATCTCTCCCTCCGGCTGGCCGCGGTGACCGCGCCGCCTGGCCTGCGTTACCTAGTCCGGATTCGGCTCCTCGCCTTCCAGGACTGGGGTGCCCCGCCGACCGACAACAGCGACGACAATGGCCCTGGCGGGGAGGATGGCAATGGCGACGACGCGGGCCCGGGAGACGACGACCACTACGCCACTCGGGAGGAGGAGCTCTCTGGTCGCCGTGATAGCGACGATGATGATTCTCCGGACAGCAACTACAACGGATACCATCCAGGCCTCGACCACCGATCTTTGCGGCGACGCTTCCAACGGCTGCCGCCCCCGGCGGCGGGCACGGGTCCCACAGTGCAGCGGCGTCGGCGGCGTTGTCAAACCGAGTCGTCCGTACCAGTGGGCCTCGTCACGTGCCCCCTGCCAGCTACAGGAGTGCATCTGCCCCTACGTGTGGGACCGGGGACGCGTGGCGCTTCCCCAGGGGTCACGTCCCTGCCTGCCGGCATGCTTCCCACTGTGCCGGGGGCGTGTGTCGACCTTGCCGTGGTGAGCGAATTCCAACTTCTTCCGGCTGAGAGACATGCTCCCTGTCCTGACACACCGCCTCGGGACCCCATGTCTGATGAGGCGTCCCTGGCCACGCCGGGTAAAGCTGGCGCGCGGGACAGTCGATGCGCGCACTCACCGGACGGCATGCACTCCATCGACCTGGAACCACGCCGTTCAAGCTCACCGCCCAGCTATCATCTGGGCTTCATCGGAAGGTCCCCTGTTCCCGAGCTTTGGGCCCGGCCTGTTTGCGCTCCCCGAGCCCCTGAATGGGCCTTGGCAGATCGGCCTCTTCGTGCCTGGGACGCTGTCGCCAGCTAATTCACCCGCTTGCCCGTCCCCCACGGGCCCCAGCTGCACGCCGTGGCCAGCCGTCGACACCCGTTCTGGTTCTTTGTGGTGCGCCACGGCGCTACGACACCAACCTCCCTCCCGTGCCGTGCCTTCGGCGGGGCCGGAGGACGGAGGGCAATGTGTTCACGGCTACGTTGCAGTTTTCCCGCCTAGAGCCACGACGCCTACATCGCTGCGGCGACCCGGCGCAATAGGCGGCGCCACCTCCGTGCCCGGGCGTGTGTCGATACTGCGGCATCCCCGGCGCCCGGCACCACCTGTGACCAGCACGGCGTCACACTCACCAGTCGATCGCCGTGGACTCGGCGTATGCGCCTCTTGAGGCGCCAATTCTGCGAACGCTCGCGCACCAGGTCTCCGGTTGCGAGCGCTGGGTGCCCAGGCGCAGCACAGGCTGGCCGCCATGTCGGCGTTCGCGACCCGCAGCCAGGCGTCAGGCGGCGTGTGCTGCTCAACAAGTGGGCTCGGCGGCCGGACGAGACGCACTCCAACACCCCCCGACGCCACCATCGCTGCCAAGTTTCACGACACCTTCTCTGAACCCATTTCCTCCTCTAAGAGGGCTGCCATGCGTGAGCTCTTTCCCGCCAAGGTTGGCCGCGGCACACGTGCCGCCGCAAGGCTGTTCTGATTGAACACGCCCCCTACCACCGTCGCCAGAAGGTTTCCCCATGAGTGCGAACCAGCTGCTGGTGTGGAACGCGCGGGGCCTCAACTCCCGTGTAGGCGCAGCGCCGTTAGGAGCCTAGTCGAGCAGCACCGTGCTTCTATTGTCTGCCTGCAAGAATCTAAGATTGCGAACTTTTCTGTACCCCTAAACTATGACATAACAGGGATTGACTTTGATTACGCCTTCCTCCCGGCCATCGGAGTGGCGGGGGGCGCTGTGGTCGCTTGGAGACGGGATCTCTGGGCTGCCTCCTAGATCTCCATTCGACATTTCTCCATCACCCTGTCCTTCACGCCGCTAAACGGCCAGGGAGACCCCTGGTGGCTCACTAATGTCTACGGTCCCACTGTGGATGTAGACAAGGCTGCCTTCCTTCAGGAGCTCAGAGACATCCATGTGTCATGCGCGGACGCATGGCTCCTGTGCGGCGATTTCAACATGATTTACTTGGCTGCTGACAAAAACTCCGGAAGGCTACGACGCGGTGTCATGCGACGCTTCCAAGGCCTCATTGACGATCTGCAGCTGTTTGAGCTGCACCCGCTGGGACGGCTTTTCACTTGGTCTAATGGGCGCGACACTCCTACGCTTGAGCGCCTGGACAGGGCGTTCGCCACAGTCGATTGGCAACAACAGTACCCTAGCCACCAACTGCGCTGCCGATCCTCGGATTGCTCCGACCACGCCCCACTACTTCTGGTCCTCTACACTGAGCCCTGGGCGGTACCCCGCTTCCGCTTTGAGAACTACTGGACCAAGATCGAAGGCTTCCTCAACGTGGTCACCGTTGTCTGGAACGCTCCTCTTCCCATCGCCGATGCGTGTCGCACCATGGACACCAAGCTACGCGCCCTTGTGCGGGCTCTGCGGAGCTGGCGTGCCTTGTGCGTTGGCAACATTAAACTGCACCTAGCGGCGGCTCGGGCAGTCATCTATGAGCTCGATCTCGCGCAGGAGTCCAGAGCGCTCTCGGCTGAGGAACAGGAACTGCGACGCGATCTCAAGGCCAACGTACTGGGCTTGGCGTCCCTGGACCGCACAATGGCACGGCAACGTGCACGTTCCCGCAACCTCAAGGAAGGTGATGCTTGCGCGAGATATTTCCACCTGCAGGCCTGCCACCGCCGTCAGAAAAACTACCTGCTAGCCATCTCGCATAACGGACAAACGTTCACGGAGAAGGAGGCCAAGGCCGGCGTCGTCTTCGAATTCTACAATGGCCTCCTTGGGACACCCTTCCAGCGGTTGCACCGCCTGGACCTCGCCAAGCGGCCCCTGCCGCACCGTCGTCTTTGGGACGAGCTCGTCGCACCCTTCACTGCGGAGGAGGTGGAGCAGATCGTTCGCCTGACGCCGTCTGATAGGGCCCCCGGACCTGATGGGTTCTCTGGAGCCTTCTTCAAGGCCACTTGGCCGATTGTAGGGGCCAACGTGGTGCGTGTCTTCAAGCCTTCTGGGAGCTCGACTTTCGCAACTTCAACCACATCAATGAAGCCACAATGGTCCTCCTCCACAAGACGGAGTCACTGGAAGGTATACGGGACTATCGCCCGATCAGCTTGATCCATTCGGTGGGCAAACTCATCGCCAAGGGCCTCGCCCTCCGTCTAGCGCTGTTCATGCCACACCTTGTTTGTAACAACCAGTCGGCCTTCATTAAGGGTCGCCTGATCCACGAGAACTTCCGAACGGTACAGCTCACATGCCGATGGCTACACGCTCGTCGGCACCCGACCGTTCTCCTCAAGGTCGACCTGGCTAAGGCATTTGATTCGGTGGCATGGCCCTTCCTCCTCGAGGTTCTTGAGCACCTGGGATTCCCTCTCCGGTGGCGTGACTGGCTCTCCGCCCTGCTGGGCACGACGAGCACCAAGGTACTCATCAACGGCCGCCCGGGACGCCGCATCCGCCACGCGCGCGGGCTGCGCTAGGGTGACCCCCTCTCGCCACTCCTCTTCGTCCTGGTCATGGACGTCCTCAATGCTCTCATCTCTGAGGTAGACCGTCGACAGGAACTAACGCCGTTGCCGGGCACCATCAAGCAACGTGCTTCGGTCTATGCAGATGACCTCGTCGTCTTCCTGGCACCCTCTCGCCATGACTTCTCCTACATTAGACACATCCTCGACCTCTTCGCTGGAGCCTCTGGGCTATCTTGCAACCTGTCCAAGTGTGCGATCACACCGATCCGCTGCTCCACTGATGACATCCAGGAGGTGCTCTCCGTGTTCCCCTGCTCGGTCTCTGAATTCCCCACCAAATACCTGGGCGCCCCATTATCGCTCACCAGGCTCGGCCGTGGGCACGAGCAAGACATCGTCGACCGCGTTGCCGCCAGGCTGCCCACTTGGAAGGCGGGGCTCCTCACTTCCATGGGTCGCGCAATGCTCGTTCAAACCACCTTGTCCGCCATTCCAATGCATGTCGCCATCTGTTGCAGTCTGTCTCCTTGGGCTATTGAGGAAATCGACAAACGCCGCCGGGCCTTCCTCTAGGCCGGCACAGCAACGGTGTCTAGGGGCAAATGCAAGGTGGCCTGGCCGGTGGTCTGCTCCCCCAGGGACTTGGGCGGTCTCGGCCTCCCAGACTTGAGGTTCTTCGGCTTTGCGCTCCGCTTGCGCTGGGAGTGGCTGCGCCGTTCGCACCCAGACTCGGCCTGGGCAGCTCTGCCACAGAGTCCTGAGCGCATGGTCGAACACATGTTCCAAAGCTTCGGTCTCCGTACTCATTGGTGATGGCCGTTCGTCGCGGTTCTGGACTGACTCGTGGCTGCCGAACGGCCCTATTTGCCGCTTCGCTCCCAGCCTGTTTGGGGCTATCTCCCGTCGAGGCCGAGCCCGGAACGTCCGCGACGCACTGGAGGGTCGCCGTTGGGTTCGGGATATCACGGGGGCCCTTACTGCGGCGGTGCTCGTCGAGTACATCATTCTTTGGCACACGTTGGAAACAATTGTTCTTCATCCGGGAGTGCCTGACCGCTTCATCTGGAAGTGGTCCGCGGACGGTGAATACTCCGCCTCATCAGCGTACCGTGCATTCTTCATTGGCAGGATCCCGCTACCAGGTGCCAAGCCACTCTGGGGGGCAGCGGTTCCGCCAAAGATTAAATTCTTTTTCTGGTTAGCCATGCACGGTCGCTTGTGGACTGCTAACCGTCGCCGACGCCATGGCCTGCAGCAGGACGACAGCTGCGCACTCTGCGACCAAGAGCCTGAAACTGCCGATCACCTCCTGACCGCGTGCGCCTTCACGCGCGAGATCTGGGCTCGGATCCTTTCCAGGGCTGGTTTCCTTCACTTGGCTCCGGGCTTGGACGCCACCCTGCAGTCCTGGTGGCTGTCTGCCCGTCTCCAGCTCCCGGGTGGATTGAGGCGGCCTTTTGACTCTCTTGTTCTCCTTGTCACCTGAATCATCTGGAAGGAACGCAATCATCGAACGTTCGAAGGCGCCTCAAGATCCATCGCCCAGGTCCTCATAGCTGTTAACGACGAGATTAGTGCCCGTGTCAGCGCCGGATACAGGTGTCTCTCGCTG
Source organism: Chrysopogon serrulatus (assembly GCA_015844335.1). Taxonomy (NCBI): domain Eukaryota; kingdom Viridiplantae; phylum Streptophyta; class Magnoliopsida; order Poales; family Poaceae; genus Chrysopogon; species Chrysopogon serrulatus. The sequence continues at coordinate 144,033 of JADLZL010006353.1, forward strand.
CTCCTCGCCGTGGTCTAGCAGTCTCGCTCTGGTCACCAGTCGCAAATTAGTTTCCCCCCCTTAACTAAATCTTACAGCTCCGCCGTTCATGCCGGCGCCTCTTGTTCCGTGTCTGGGTGCCCCGGCCTTGGCATCTCGCCGTAGCATGGCACCTGTGTAATTTAATATGTTGTACTCCCACTTCTCTCTTAATGCAAAACGTGCAGCGCACGATTTCGAAAAAAAAAAACTGTAGGATGCCGCGAACTCAATGTGATAATATAGGTAAAATGGGTTTTTTTCCACTGCCATTTAACCGTGTTAGCGGCCAGAACTAACGGCAATGTTATTTTGGTCAGCAAAAATGAAGCCAAATGCTATATCGGGGATTTTTTTATCTTTAAGTGTTAAATAAGGAACCATCTCATTTTTCTATACTAAATAAGGAATTTTCTCCGTTACAAAAGGTAGGGGGATTGGGTCTCATTCCGCGTGAAACCCTAGGATTGAAGGCAACAATTTCTTGTACTCTCCTCCCTCCTCGGGTGCATATACTGCATATGCATAGTAAGTTACCAACACATTTGGAAGCCTCGAAGGCCTATGAAAGATTGTCCTCGGGTGCATAGTACACATCACGATCACGATTAGATCAATGATACGAGCACTGCAAAATTGCAAACTCCCAATATAATTAATCGGTAAGGATGGGGGCCAGACGTCCGGACGGACGTCGCGGACGGACGCCGCACCCGCACCCGCTCCCCCTCCCAGCGCCCGCGCTCCTCCCCGGCGACCCGGCGAGCTCCTCCCCGCGCTCCTCCCGGCGCGAGCTCCTCCCCGCCCCAGGTAACTCCGGCGAGCCTCCACCTCTCTCCGACGAGCCTCCCCCCTCTCTCCGGCGAGCTCCTCCTCCTCCTCCTCTCCAACTCTGGCGAGCTTCCCGGGTTAGGGCTCAAGCTCTCCCTCCGGTGTAGATTCTGGCCGGCCGGCCGGGCTGGCTTGGCGGCGGTCGTCGACACGGCGGTGGAGGTGGGTTGCCGGCGGTGAGCGAGGCGGGCGGTGGCGCCGCCGAAGCCTGGGCAGGCCGGCCGGGCGGTGGGTATGGGTGGGTAGGGGGGGAAGAGGAAGAGGAGGGAGGCCGCCGCGGGCGCTAGGGTTCGCCGGAGCTCCGGTGAGCTAGGCTGGGCCCTAGCTCGCCGGAGCTCCGGGCGAACCTAGCGCCCGCGGGGCGGGCGGTGGCCGGGGGGGGGCGAGGGCGCGGGAAGAAGGAGGCCGGGAGGAGCTCGCCAGGGCGGGGGCGACGGCGTCCGGACGCCGGCGTGCGTCCGGACGTCCGGCGCGACCCCTACTGATAATTAATCGCCGCCTGGTGCTAGCAAAGTCCAACTACACTACATTCCCAATGCAATGCCACCACCTTGAAGCTTGGGCAGCGAGTAAGAGGAGTACTCCCTCCATCCCTTTTATTTGTCGCCGTGGGATGCGTGCCACAAGTTTAACTTGATTTATAGAAAATACGCACAATATTTATATCTCCAAATAATTTTGTTAAAAAACTAGATCCAAAGATCTTTCCGATGATATTAATTATGATACTAATCGATGATATTTATTATTTATTAAAATTGCTGGCATTTGTGTCTCGGGAAGCGAAGCGACAAATAAAAAGGGACGGAGGGAGTATAGATGATCGTCGCCTGTTAGCCACACAGGCCTTATGCCCAGGCGCTGTTGCAGCTGCAGGTTCATTCGCTGCACTTTTTTTGACAGACAGATAGACGACGCGCAGATCGCTCACCACCTGTCTTCCTCTGCCTAGTGGTAAGCTCCATCTTCCTTCCCGGAAGATGACTCCCTTTTGTTGTTTCCACAGTTGCCAACCGCGTTTCGACGAAGTGCTGCATCGGATCTTCCCGGAAGAAGACTCCATTTTGTCGTTTCCACAGTTGGCAAGCGCGTTTCGAAGTGCTGCATCGGAACATATATGCAGGAGACTTCCAAACGAGTAAGGTTGGAAGCAGTGTTGCCAGTGGTCGTCGGGAGCCAAATTCCAATTCGTTCCTAGAAAGAACCGAACCGTGTTGGGCGAGGCTTCCCTTTATATATAATAGCTGAGTACGTCGTTCAAGCCTGACTCTGACTCTGAGAAGCACAGTAGTACAATGGCTATAGGCGAACGCAAAAGACTTGTTTAGATTGCGCAAAAAGGTGGAATTTGCAACTGTAGCACATTTCGTTTGTAACTGTAGCTCTATCCTTCCACATACGACGTGTGTCTGGTTGAGCGTCTGCCAACAATCTGAGGTCCATGCGGCGCGTGATGGTGCTGCCGCCTGCGCCAGGCAGCTCCGCCGGTCAGGAGCGAACCAAACGTGCCCATATAGCCGCCTTGGTCGCTGGCGGTCGTACCATTACCGACTCGCTCCGCGACGGCGGCAACATCACTGACGGCGAGACACTCGTCTCGACCAATGGCACATTCATTATGGGGTTCTTCTCTCCGGGGGCGTTGGCAAATAGATACCTCGGCATATGGTTCTCGGTCTCCCCTGACGTCGTCTGCTGGGTGGCTAATCGAGACAAGCCATTGAATAGCACATCCTGTGTCCTGTCCTTCGACGCCGGGAGGCTACTCCTGGTCGATGGTTCTTCAGGCGAGACCACCTGGTCCTCCGATTCGCCAACGCCGCCAACCGCAGATCCAGTCACGGCGGTGACTGTGACACAGCTTATCGACTCTGGCAATCTTGTCATTCTTCGTCGCCTGCAGAGCAACAAGGACGAGATCATATGGCAGTCGTTCGAACACCCGTCAAACACACTGCTTCCCGGCATGAAGACGGGCAGGAACAATTGGTCACGCCAAGACTTGTACCTTACAGCATGGCGATCGGCGGATGATCCATCTCCGGGGACTTACCGGGACCTCACCGAGCTGAACGGGCAACCGGAGAACGTGCTTCGGGACGACCGCGGTGTCATCGTCTACCGGACTGGGTCGTGGAACGGGCTGCGGTTCAGTGGCATTACGGAAGCATCGACGTACACCGACCTATTTACCTTCGAGGTGGCGATGACTCCGTGGGAAGTGACATTTGGCTACATCGCCAAACCTGGCGCGCCTTTGTCCCGTATCGTCGTCACCAGCGATGGCTTCCTCAAGCGGCTGGTGTGGGAGGCAAGCAGGGCGACATGGTTGAGCTACTACCAGGGACCGAGAGATGTCTGCGACAGCTACAACAGGTGTGGCCCTTTCGGCATCTGCAATGCTGGCGCGCCGTCGACATCCTTCTGCGGCTGCATCAAGGGTTTTAGCCCGGTGAACGCCACGGAATGGTCGGCGAAGGAGACCTCGGGTGGATGCCAGCGGAGCATGGCGCTAGATTGCGGCGGCAGGAACAAAGGGAGCACCACTGATGGCTTCCTGATGTTGCAGGGCATAAAGCTTCCCGATGCGCGCAATGCTTCAGTGGACAAGAGCATGACTTTGGAGCGTTGCAGCACAAGCTGCCTGACTAACTACTTGTGCGTTGCCTATGCGCCTGCAAATATCAGCGGCGGAGGTGCAGGCAGCGGTTGCATCATGTGGAGTGATAAAATCATCGACCTACGCTACGTTGATGGGGGGCAGGATCTCTACCTGAGGCTTGCACGGCCGGAATTAGGTAAGCCACAGGAGGATCTTTATTAATTTATTTATGTACTATATATCTCAATGTCTATATGCTTGCTGCCACTTCCTTTTTAACTGTGTCATAGGGGGGATTGAATCCCCACTATCTATATCGATATATCGAGGTATAACCACATTATCAGCAACCACATTTCTAGGCAAAACCTTTTCGTCTGGTTAATTTTAGAAAACACAGGACTACAACCAATATAGCAGCCCCCGACACAAAGGCGAGGTTGTGGCATATCCATAAGTATGAAAATACAACACACCGCAGCATAAGGGGCAAAAGGTGGCACGACCACAAATACATTAATATACAAGGAGAAAAAACAAAGAAAAAAACAAGAACACTCTTTGATGATGCCATCAAGAAGGTGAATGGCGCCATAACATAATTATCATTAGGTAAGCTAGAGATTAGCAAGGGTTTGGCTTAAAAAAACCAAGGTCTCTATCTTTTTTATCAGAGGTGAAATTGATCATTAGAATAAGAATTAGGCCAAAAATTAGGATACATCATGGGAAAATGAAACTTCCATTGAAGAGAATCAAATAGAACGCTTTCATAAAAATTCTAGTAGAATCAAGAATGAAGTTTTCATTCTGTACATGCAATATGAATTAGTAACTGCAGCCAATCTCCCAAAAGTCCCGATTGTTTCAATTTTTGGAATGGGATATTTACGGAATCCCCATAAATGGGATCAAATCTTATTCCATGCTATTTCTATAAGATTCCTCTAGCTCAAGTCTTGTGCCGAGGAGAACTGAATTTGACCAAGACGACCAAGGAGAGGAGGCAGAGGTTCTTGAGCATTGCCTTCAAGAAAGAAATCATTGTCACTCGCCTAACCAGAGCTGGGTTGAGCTTTCACCCTAAAAACTTGCAGTGCTCCTGCTACTAACATCCCAATGCCAGCACCACATTATCACCGCCACCGTAGGCACAGGCATGTGTGACGCCATCACTCTAAAAAATTGGCGCTCTATCCTTCCCGATTGGAGGCGCAGGGGAGGGCGCTTCCAGACGATGTCTCACTCACGGCCAAACTGCTCGCATGCGCACATGTGTAGAAGACACACTGCTGCCATGGCACCACCTATGCCCCGTGTATGAGCGGACAACAACAGCTCCAACAATCTAGACATGCCGTCGTTGAGTCCAACAAAAGGGAAGCCCACTAGCAAAAACAATCCCATTGTCGGCATGCCCGTGGCCAGACCTTGCGTCCTGGCCCTGCACATGCACATGTTGAAGAACACATCACCACATAGCAGCTCCACCAGGTCGTGTGGATGCGGCCACGTTGGGTCGTAGTGCGGCGTGTAGAGATGGAGTGTGTGCTGGCCGCTAGGATCCAAGCTGTGAGGGGAGGGGGAGGGGGCGGCCACGCCGGTAGAGCTCCATGCCCCATGCCAGAGGGTTGATGCATGAGGACTCCGCACCATGGGGCGCGCCCCAGGAAACGTCCACGTTGGGACGGTGTGGGGGGTTGCTGGCTGATGCCACACCACGCGGACCCGATGGTGGAGACAATAGATCTTGACCCCAGGAGACGGGGAAGAAGCTGGTATGCGCTGGCCACTAGAACACCCGGTTAAGCGGTGGAGAGGTGAGAGAGGAAGGGGCGAGGGGTGAAAGGCGGCATGATGGAGTTGCCCGTGACGCCTGCGCCAAGCCAAGATGCCACCTCGGCTGCCGTGCATGTCTGGTGCACAGAGGGCTCATGACTGTCCTGGTGAAGGGCCTTGCTGCCATTGTCCAATAGAGCCACACGGGCTTCCTGGCTATTCCTTGTAACACCCAGCCTAGGGCTTAACAGGATTAATAGGATACACATACTAACAAGTTACAACTTCTTTTCCGAAAGCCCATCTTAAAATAATTCCAGGGTTAAGCGTGCTTGGCCTGGAGCAATTTCGGATAGGTGATCGACCAGGAATTTATTCCTGGGTGCGCACGAGTGAGGACAATGTACGTAGAAAAGACTGGTGTTAGTCTTTGAGGACACTCTATGTCCTAGTTAAGCTACTAGTGTGTCACAAATGGTATCAGAGCCCACTCTCGCGGTTTCACGGACGTATGGCTCGGGAGCTCGGACAGGTTGCGCATGGCTCCAGAGAGATCATAGCACTTGGGCCGGGGAGCTGGGAATGCGGACGTGGCCAAGAGAGGACATTCCTGACTTGGGTTGAGCCGATGAGGACATCAGTCTCTTAAGGGGGTGAGGACGTAACACCTAGCCCTAGGGCTTAACAGGATTAATAGGATACGCATTTCAACAAGTTGCAACTTCTTTTCTGGAAGCTCATCTGACTCTCGTGGTTTCACGGACGTATGGCTCGGGAGCTCGGATAGGTTGCACATGGCTCTAGAGAGAGCATGCTATTGGTATTTCTTATGCACAATTAAAATATAAAGGATTCCGCAAGCGCACAGAAAACCATTATAGTATTTTACCGGGAGTATTCCAGGTATCGTTATTTATATTTTACCACAGGGAAACAATGGATAAAGACATTGATAGTTCACCATCATATAGCTACTAACTTAATACACCAACTAGACTATAGTAGGGGTAAATGATAGATAATAGGAATTATGCATATATGACATGGACACACAGGAGAATTCTATGATAAGAGAGTAGATAGCTAAAGTGAGAGGACAACGGGAGAGTTGAAGGTTCCTAAATACTTCTCTATTACTAGGGTTCTATACTAACTGATTCATGGTAGATATAGCAATCACATAATAGCACTTTAGAGCAGCAGTACCTTTCCAACTCTCGAATAAGACTGGGAAGAAGGTAGTTGGGAAAGGCTGCCAAAAGCTCTACGAAACACCAACTCCGACATGGTGGAATACGAAGGCCTAACAGAGCTGTCACCTCTGGGGCTACCACAACTAACAGTCCGAATTAGGCGCAACCTCAGGTAACCTATAGCCTAGACTCCATGTCTACACTATCGATTACTACCCTAGTCACAGCTAATAACTAGAGCACCTAATACAGATGGAGATCCTATGCTAAAGTATAACAACTATACTAGCCAATCAAATGTAATGCATAAAAGTAAATAGAGAAGATAAAATATATTAAAGCATAAGTCTTACAAGAATAGATACAAAGATATACCAGAACTCTGAAGACTCCTCTGAAAACCCCTCCGGAACCCGGGCGTAGCGCCGCTCTCCCTAACTCTCAACTAGAACTAATCTACTACATTGGAAAGTCTAGCCCTAATTCTCTAGAGATGAGAGGTCATCTATTCGAGGGACGCCTCTACATCTCCATAATAATGTGGTGCCCCTAGGGAGGAGGGTCTGGCCCTGTATTTATAGCCCGGTGGGAGAAACGTGAGCCCTTTGATCAAACCGAGTTAAGATACGGTCAAGATGCATCCTTGAAGGCGGTGGAAGAAGCTTCCAGAAGATAGGCGTGAGAGGCCGTAGGGGGAGGCCGGCCGGCCTGGGAGGAGATGCCGGCCGGCCTGGGCCCAGCTTCGTTTGTGTGTTTTCCTGCTCCTTTTAGGGCCCAATGGCGCATGTTTCGATCTGGAGTTGATATCTCTTGATTCTGGGCTCCAAATATAGCAAATGATATGTCTGTTTCGATCGTCTCGACAAGCCCGTCGCAATGGTGCAGTCCAATTCCTTATTTAAGATACTTTTATTTGATGAAAAATTGCATACTCCTGCAACACAAGTGAGAACACCAAAACTTGTGAAACTCATTAGAATCAAAACCTACAACTATGCTTTGTAATCCATTTTATATTATTTCATGCAATAGTTGATAATTATATTTGGTATTTAATGACCGTCAACAAGCTCCCCAAGCTTACCCTTTGCTAGTCCCTAGCAAAGCTCAACTTAGGAACTACTATTGATATTCATGTCTTCTTAACAATTTTCTTATGGCCTCTCAAAAGTATATCTGTATTCAAACAAAAATTCTCCTTTAGGTTTAAGCAAAACTGAGCTAACATTCAAACTTACTCATATTACCCTTGACCATGGGGCTTCTTAGCTTTTACTTGGGTCTTGAGCAATCGAAAGATAGAATAATCAAGTCAAGCACTATGTCTCAAATCCTTCACTCAACCAATATTCCAGAGTTTTTGTAAGTTTTTGAAATAAAACTCAGAGCTTAATTGTATGACACCCTCAAGTCTCTTAATGTATGTGGTATTTATGGATCTCACTGAGACATTAATGATGTCATGCCCTCCTACAGCTAAGGATTATAGTGGAGTTTATAGGAGTGGCATTAAAACAAGGGTAAACATACTTGCAATTCATATATTGTAAAGTCAAACAATGGATCCAAAGAGAGTCAAGTCATACAATCAAACCAAGATGTGCATATGTATAAAATATGGTGGATAGGTGAATATATGGTGGCTAAACCTAATTCTACTTTTGCTCTTTAAAAATAAATCTCTCTCTTGAACTTAGAACTTTTACAGGAAAATATGGGATATCTTTATTCTTTCTTTTTCTCTTTTTTCTTTCTTCTTCTTTTTTCAGGGAGGCGAGTATCTAAGTACCCGTTGTTTTAATTACTTAGACACCTGTCTATTTTTTAACTCCCTCTTTTTTTCAATACATTTTCTTGTGTATAGCCACATACATCCTTTGAATACAAAATAATTAGAGAGATAAGAACTTAGAGCATTATACAGGGGTTGTCCTATAGGGTATATTTTTGGGTGTTTACTCCCAGCGTAGGAGAAAAATATTTTTAAGGTGGATCTGGGTGAAAGTGGAAAGTGGTGGCGCTTACCCCAGAGTAGGAGTAATGCATATGTGGGTGGAGTGTGTATGTGATCTTAATTTTAAAAGCATGACGAGACTCTCATAAGGTATGCAATAAAGGTTGACTGAACTCAATGTAGAGCAAGCAGCATGAATGAGTAAAGGTTTTCCTATTCTAAATATATATCATATATGGCTTTGGTAGGAATTCAAACTTTGTCATACAAGAGCTCATCATGCAAAATTTTTAATTTTTAAAAGATAAATCTCCAGAACTTAATATTGCTAGTGTAACACCCAGTTTTAATAAACAAAACTAGGCTTACCATATGTGTGCCCAGGAAGTCCACACATACAGAAACAGAAGTAGAGAATATCAAAATCAGTGTTATATAGCGGAAACTTACATATATTTAACACTTACATCAGAGTAACACGAGATGGTAGCTAATCTTTTCTTGAAGCTCCATCTTCACAGGGGACGGTTGATGGGGGTACATACGCCTAGCACTCTCATAAAACAAACTAGCTCCACAATCTGGTACCCATCCGGGATTTTCCAAAGTAATAAAAAGTAAAGGCAAGCGCGTAAGTACATGTCGTACTCAGCAAATATAACGTGGGGTTCATGAGGCTCAAAAGGCTGACACTGGTTTACTGCATTTATCTTTTAGATAATTAATATTTATGGCATTAATAGCAACAAGGTAGTAGCATATCCCATAACCACATGATCAAGTGAACAAGAATAAAGAATAATACATAACAATATGATTAAACAACATAATTAAATATCATACATTAGTGATCAGCTATTCCATAAGAATCCCCAAGGCCGCCCGTGTCCGTGGGCACGGCTAGTATACCAGTTTATTAAACTCTGCGCAGAGGTGTACACTTTCACTGTGAGTCGTGATTTACCCTTTTCGCCCGAGGTGATCAGCCTCTTGACCCACTTCCAAGGAAGATCGGGGGGTTCACTATGAAGCCTTTCAAAGGTTCGTCTAACAAGTTAGGGCCGCTAGGTTTCCTCGACAAGCGGCACATAGAATCCCCCTTCCAAATGGTTCACACCGCAAGCAAAGAACACATGATGACGAAGCCACGCTATGCCCATCGTGTAAAGCCCCTCTTGCGCCTTTCGGTAACCTCTAACAAGTTAGAAAAGGTCCTCATACTTGACTAAAGCCGAGCCATATAGCCTTCACGGCTGTCATCAGAAATCCCGGTGACCACTTACGAGATAAGTCCTTATGGAGAGAAACTAGAGCAACAAAATACCAAGCTCTAGATCTCTATGACAATAATAAAATCATCTTTTAATGTTAATGCATATTCCATTATTCATGTTACAAGATCATGGTTATATATATCCAAGCACTAGCAAGTACTACCCACATGCACATATCCCAAGTCATCAAGGTAGATAGTAATCAACTCTAAGTCATCCTTAATAGGGAATCAAAGATACATGCATATGAAATATAGTGGTTATTGTGAATAGGTAATCAAGGAGGTCCCAAGCTATACTTGCCTTTTACATTTGCTTTCCACTCAAGACATCTTTAGTCTTATCTTCTGATCTTCCGGTCTCAACCGCTTATAGACAGCTCTTCTAATCGCAGATCGTAGCTACCACACATGGCAACACAAATACAAGCAAACAAATAGACAACTAAAAACAATACACCACACGAGAGAAAACAATCGTACTAAAAGAGAGATAGCTGCTATGGTTACAGGAAATATCGAAAACAAAGCTACCGTCAGAAAGAAACAGCTATCAAAAAGTTTATATTTTAAAAGAAAAATAAAGACTACATGGTTGATTTCCTTTCGTTAAATAAAACCATACGAAGGTCATTAACTCAGATTAGTTAAATTATATCTTAGTTCAAAAGCTAAGCTAAATTAATCAAGTTTTATTAATTTAAAATTATTGTTATTTAGAGATTAAGCAAGTTAAACTTTACTTTGCGAAAAGAATTAAACATTAAAGATAGTCTGGACAAGCTATATAGGATGCGTATTGTAAGCTAAGAAAAGTAATTATTAGAAATCATATTGTTATTGACAAATAATTATATCAACGTTTATTTGCAAAACATCAAAGATAACCAACCTATATTTATTTTAATTATAGAACTAGTTACAAGCATATTAATAAATTTAATTTAATATTTAAATTGTGAAATCCACATACATTACGTCTCTACAAATCTAGCATGCAAAGAAGTTGAAAGAGCTTACAACGTGAACATGTTAGCTTTAGAGAATTATTAGCAAGGAAATACTAATTTGAACAACGATTCATTTGACGGGACTGATCAAGCAATTAATTAAACTTTCTATGGGCTTTAGACATTACCATCGTATACGGAGCGAAGTACTGAGCTGATAGATAATGCATGGTGGCGGTGCTTGCTTGGTATACTTGATAGAGAAGCCGGCCTGGTTTTGCAGGTTCCGTTGGTCAGCGTACGTGATCAAGAAGATAGTAATTAGCTTCAATGATGGCAAGGCGAAGGAGCACCTTATTAGGGAACAATTAGCAGGCATGGCTTGTGGCATGATGTAAATAATAGATGAATTAGGGACGAAGACATGAGGTGCTCACCAGTGGTAAACTAGGATCGACGGCCAGAGCGTTTGAAGGGATGGTGGATCACGGACAGGATGGACAGTGGCTGTACATGCGGATGGTGAATGGCCAACAGTGTGTTTCCTGGAGACGTAGATGATCAGACCATGGGACAATGTCGATAAGGCCTCAACACAGTTTTCATGGAACCTGGTGATGCTCCCGGTGGCCGGGCGGCGGACTGCAGTGCTAGCTTGGCCAGCAAATCGGTATGGTGCCGACCAGCCTCGGACGTAGGGGCAACGAACTGGGCGTCGGTGGCCTGGTTAGGCCGGCAGGCTCAGCGCAGCGCTTTGGTCTGGAACTCGGAGGAGATGACCAGAACGTGACGCTTTTGTCTGGAGGTGACGACGGCAAGGCAGCAGACGAGCATATCGAAAAGCGGCGGCTTGCTGTCTAGGGTTTCGGTGGGCTGTGCTTTGGCCAAGGGATTGCTACGTATAAATAGGGGAAAAACTCCTTACATTGACATCAACTAGTGATATGGTACTAATTGATATTGCATCCTCCAACATTACTAATGGGCCTAAATAACCATTAAAACCCATTAGTAAACAAATGCGAGAGCTTTTAGGATTTATTAGGATTATTGTTCGTGGGCTTTGAGGGCTGGTGGAGGAATAGAGATTTTATTATTTTCGGAATTAATTAATTTCAGGATTAAAATAATTCTAGAAAAGTCTAGAATTACTATTTAACTCGTGAGAAATACTCAAGACTCCCAAAATTCAGGAAAAATTCCCAGAGATGTTTTGGGACATGATGAACCCAAATAAAATATTTGAAGCTCATGAAAGGATATTTATGAGGATCTAAAAATTAGATTTTGCTCTTAAAAAATAAGAACGAGTTACAAAAAAAACAGAAAGAATTATCCAAAAGATTTTCAAGATATAGGATTATTGACGACAAACTCAAATGAGTGGAATATAATAAAAGATTTAGGGATGCTCCAACTGACTAGATTAAACTCAAGAAAGCAAGGAACTGATTTCAGAAAAAGATAGAGACAAGTCAGAAAAAGATAAACGACTTCCTAAACGTGTTTCAAAAAAAACTTTGTACACTCATAACTTAAAGTCAAGCATCAAGCAACAAGCAAACATCACATCAAGAGAGGGCCCTTCGCATTAATTCGAAAAGATTGGAAAATCACTATTTTATTTACTAAATCACATAGAACCTTAAACTAATATTGAAGTATTTTATCCATTTATCAAAAACATTTTTTTATTTAGTGTGTTTTAATCACAACCCAAAATTAGAAATTTTGGGGTGTGACAAATCTACCCCACTTAACAGAAATCTCGTCCCGAGATTCGAAAGATGGTGATCAAGAGATAGGAATGCTTCGGCTTTGAATCCAGTTCACTTTCTTGGGTAGTTCCATCTTCTTATCCGTGATTCCATTGTGCTTTATATATGGTACAACCTTGCTCCAAATAACTTCCTTAACTATTCGAAGATTGAGGCACAAGATACAGATACGATCCTTCTCAATGTTTAACTTCTCCCAGGGTATTTGTCCCTAAAGCACACAGCAACATTCCGTGGTGTTGACCAAATCTTCACATCAAACAAGTGTTCCTTCAACAAGAATCCATCCTGAGAAACATAACTTCCAAATGTCAGACCACCAACTACTGCGTCTAGATCTTACTATCAAAACTTTTTATACTCCTCGTAAAGGCCACACCGAGAGATAGAAACTCGAACTGATTCCCAAGTGCAATGCAACAACTCTCAACATGTCCTACTATGTACCATGTTTAGGCCATACCTACAACCCTGTTATAAACATCTATCTTATTTATTCTCATTTTCTAAAAAGACCTTTGCAAACCTTTATTCCAATGTAGGCTCTATTTGCCGACTCCAAAACATTGGTGACTGTTCTCAACTTAAGTTACTCAACTTCAAACACAATCCATTAGTCCTTGGTGTCATTCAAATCTTCATTAGCAAATAACTCTCCTTTGCTAATGACATCAATGGTGACTTCTACTTCTCTAGATGGTAGCACTCTTCCAAGTCATAAAACATGTTAAATTTTAATCCAATGATCACTGTCCCAAGCTCAAAACCGATTTAGTGATTATATCCTTTAGATTCTTATGATCCATGTAGATGTCACTTATAATCCGTGTAGACAACACAACACTTGGACCCAATAAGACAATGTCTTCCCATTTCACAACATAAATCCATATCTCGAATCCTTATGTCAAGTAGCTTGAGACACAAAAAGACATCTCAAACTTTGATGAGGTGGATCGAAAGGTGTAGAGAAACTCTTATCCAAATGTAGTAAAGCCAACGTGTAGACATAACTTCAACCTCTTCTTCTTCCAAAAAAAATAGTTGAGATTTCTTGGTCCAAACACCGTAACGCCTTCTCCATTAATACTATCACTATTTTGATAGTCCCACGTATTCCTTCTTTGAACCTCTAATTGAATCTCATTATTCAAAGCGGAGAACTTTAGTCACTCGCTTGCATCCTTGTGTGGGTCCAAGTTTTTAGTCTTTTCCCATAATTCCACCATTAGCGATAACTTAACCAAGAAAAGAATTTCCTTCAACCAATCTCATTTGCTACCTTGGTGAAACATTGAGGTTACCCGATTCGTCATAGAATCAACTGTAGATGTCCAATTTCTCCTTCCTATGTCAACAACAATGCAGTACAATGAAGGCTAAACCTTCGACTAATGATAGCTTGAATCGATGATTCTTTCTTGACAAGTATAGGAGCTCCTGGTAGATGATCCAACAAGATACCAATCCAAAACAAGGTACCTACACTTGATAGTGACTTCACAGCCATGGAGATAGCTGATGGTTCCACATGAAACACTACAACACATGAAACCTTCATCCTGCAACTTTCCTAACTTGGCTACCTCTTTAGGAAAACATCAACTAGGAGACACCAAAGTAACTTGCATCTTTTCCTAGGTAAGTTGTCCATCATAATGACCTTCTGATATGCAAGAGAAACTCATGTGCATAAGTAGGAATAAGTAACCTGCAATTCTTCACGAGCAGAAAAACAGCAGTGCAGTAAAATAGCCATAACTCCAATTATTTTAATCCAGTAAAGATGTAGTTCATACTGTCGGAAAGCTTATGAAATCCTCTACAACTTTCTTATAAAGCACTATTCCAGATTCTGTAGTTAAGGTAGTCGGAAACAGTGTATAACAGAATCTATATTAGGTTGTTGACAGCACAGATGCGTCGCCTTGTCTTTTTCATAACTCCCAAACCATAATAGTTATAAGGGCAGTTCTTACGGTCAGAGAAATTGAAGTATAATGTTGTCCAAAAATTTTCCTTGATATTTTTGGGCATCCAAAAGCAGAGGTTTAAGCTGAGGAAGACATACTACTCAAAGAAAAATAGGATAAGGTAGAAATGTGATTCAGAAAAACTAAGGAGATAGATAAGAATAATCTTTAAGTCTTCATGCTTCCTTGATTTATGTTGATGGGATATAAGCCATGGATCTTGGATAGCCAAAAGATGACAAGAAAGATAAGGTTTAATCTTCAGTTCTTCGTGCCTTGTCGCTTGAGATACTTAGGGCTTACTGTAGCAGATGCTACCCCACTAAACAAAGGGCTTGCTAATCTTCAAAACTTCATCTCGAGGACTGTCTTTGCAACACATAGATGGGGATGACACATAAGTAACACACCAAGCAAGACAAGCACACAACACAACAGCGACACTACACGGGCTTCTGCATTAATGGCGGACACCCTAATGAGTGGTTTATAGATGATGAAAAGCCATTGATAATTTGAATAACATAAAACCAAAAACTTAGTAAATCAAAAGAAACAAAATAACATAAAAGTGAAAATAGCTCAAAGGAAGCTACCAAGGAGGGGAGACAATATGACAAGGAAGAGAAACAATCGAATCAATGTACCAAGGAGGTAGTAAAATAGTTTCATAGCAAAATAATGTTTAGAGAACGACCGGTGCTAACTAGGCATACGTCCTACAGTCAACACTGCTCTGATACCAATCTGTAACACCCAGTTTTAATAAACAAAACTAGGCTTACCATATGTGTGCCCGTGAAGTCCACACATACGTAAAACGTAAGTAGAGAATATCAAAATCGGTGTTATATAGCGGAAACTTACATATATTTAACACTTACATCGAGTAACGCGAGATGGTAGCTAATCTTTTCTTGAAGCTCCATCTTCACGGGGACGGTTGATTTGGGGGTACATACGCCTAGCACTCTCATAAAACAAACTAGCTCCATAATCTGGTACCCATCCGGGATTTTCCAAAGTAATAAAAAGTAAAGGCAAGCGCCGTAAGTACATGTCGTACTCAAAGAAATATAACGTGGGGTTCATGAGGCTCAAAAAGGTCGACACCGGGTTTTCTTGATTTATCTTTTAGATAATTAATATTTATGGCATTAATAGCAACAAGGTAGTAGCATATCCCATAACCACATGATCAAGTGAACAAGAATAAAGAATAATACATAACAATATGATTAAACAACATAATTAAATATCATACATTAGTGATCAGCTATTCCATAAGAATCCCCAAGGCCGCCCCGTGTCCGTGGGCACGGCTAGTATACCGATTTATTAAACTCAAGCAGAGGTGTACACTTTCACCGTGAGTCGTGATTTACCCTTTCGCCCGAGGTGATCAGCCTCTTGACCCACTTCCAAGGAAGATCGGCAGGGTTCACTATGAAGCCTTTCAAAGGTTCGTCTAACAAGTTAGGGCCGCTAGGTTTCCTCGACAAGCGCACATAGAATCCCCCTTCCAAATGGTTCACACCCGCAAAGAAGCAACACATGATGACAGAAGCCACGCTATGCCCATCGTGTAAAGCCCCTCTTGCGCCTTTCGGTAACCTCTAACAAGTTAGAAAAGGTCCTCATACTTGACTAAAGCCAGAGCCATATAGCCTTCACAGCTGTACTGTAAATCCCGGTGACCACTTACAGATAAGTCCTTATGGAGAGAAACTAGAGCAACAAAATACCAAGCTCTAGATCTCTATGACAATAATAAAATCATCTTTTAATGTTAATGCATATTCCATTATTCATGTTACAAGATCATGGTTATATATATCCAGCACTAGCAAGTACTACCCACATGCACATATCCCAAGTCATCAAGGTAGATAGTAATCAACTCTAAGTCATCCTTAATAGGGAATCAAAGATACATGCATATGAAATATAGTGGTTATTGTGAATAGGTAATCAAGGAGGTCCCAAGCTATACTTGCCTTTTACATTTGCTTTCCACTCAAGACATCTTTAGTCTTATCTTCTGATCTTCCGGTCTCAACCGCTTATAGACAGCTCTTCTAATCGCAGCATCGTAGCTACCACACATGGCAACACAAATACAAGCAAACAAATAGACAACTAAAAACAATACACCACACGAGAGAAAACAATCGTACTAAAAGAGAGATAGCTGCTATGGTTACAGGAAATATCGAAAACAAAGCTACCGTCAGAAAGAAACAGCTATCAAAAAGTTTATATTTTAAAAGAAAAATAAAGACTACATGGTTGATTTCCTTTTCGTTAAATAAAACCATACGAAGGTCATTAACTCAGATTAGTTAAATTATATCTTAGTTCAAAAGCTAAGCTAAATTAATCAAGTTTTATTAATTTAAAATTATTGTTATTTAGAGATTAAGCAAGTTAAACTTTACTTTGCGAAAAGAATTAAACATTAAAGATAGTCCGGACAAGCTATATAGGATGCGTATTGTAAGCTAAGAAAAGTAATTATTAGAAATCATATTGTTATTGACAAATAATTATATCAACGTTTATTTGCAAAACATCAAAGATAACCAACCTATATTTATTTTAATTATAGAACTAGTTACAAGCATATTAATAAATTTAATTTAATATTTAAATTGTGAAATCCACATACATTACGTCTCTACAAATCTAGCATGCAAAGAAGTTGAAAGAGCTTACAACGTGAACATGTTAGCTTTAGAGAATTATTAGCAAGGAAATACTAATTTGAACAACGATTCATTTGACGGACTGATCAAGCAATTAATTAAACTTTCTATGGGCTTTAGACATTACCATCGTGATACGGAGCGAAGTACTGAGCTGATAGATAATGCATGGTGGCGTTGCTTGCTTGGTATACTTGATAGAGAAGCCGGCCTGGTTTTGCAGGTTCCGTTGGTCAGCGTACGTGATCAAGAAGATAGTAATTAGCTTCAATGATGGCAAGGCGAAGGAGCACCTTATTAGGGAACAATTAGCAGGCATGGCTTGTGGCATGATGTAAATAATAGATGAATTAGGGACGAAGACATGAGGTGCTCACCAGTGGTAAACTAGGATCGACGGCCAGAGCGTTTGAAGGGATGGTGGATCACGGACAGGATGGACAGTGGCTGTACATGCGGATGGTGAATGGCCAACAGTGTGTTTCCTGGAGACGTAGATGATCAGACCATGGGACAATGTCGATAAGGCCTCAACACAGTTTTCATGGAACCTGGTGATGCTCCCGGTGGCCGGGCGGCGGCGGCAAATGCTAGCTTGGCCAGCAAATCGGTATGGTGCCGACCAGCCTCGGACGTAGGGGCAACGAACGGGCGCCGGTGGCCCGGTTAGGCCGGGCAGGCTCAGCGCAGCGCTTTGGTCCTGGAACTCGGAGGAGATGACCGTAACGTGACGCTTTGTCCGGAGGTGACGACGGCAAGGCAGCAGACGAGCATATCGAAAAGCGGCGGCTTGTCGTCTAGGGTTTCGGTGGGCTGTGCTTTGGCCAAGGGATTGCTACGTATAAATAGGGAGAAAAACTCCTTACATTGACATCAACTAGTGATATGGTACTAATTGATATTGCATCCTCCAACATTACTAATGGGCCTAAATAACCATTAAAACCCATTAGTAAACAAATGCGAGAGCTTTTAGGATTTATTAGGATTATTGTTCGTGGGCTTTGAGGGCTGGTGGAGGAATAGAGATTTTATTATTTTCGGAATTAATTAATTTCAGGATTAAAATAATTCTAGAAAAGTCTAGAATTACTATTTAACTCGTGAGAAATACTCGAAGACTCCCAAAATTCAGGAAAAATTCCGAGAGATGTTTTTGGGACATGATGAACCCAAATAAAATATTTGAAGCTCATGAAAGGATATTTATGAGGATCTAAAAATTAGATTTTGCTCTTAAAAAATAAGAACGAAGTTACAAAAAAAAAAAAGAAAAAGAATTATCCAAAAGATTTTCAAGATATAGGATTATTGACGACAAACTCAAATGAGTGGAATATAATAAAAGATTTAGGGATGCTCCAACTGACTAGATTAAACTCAAGAAAGCAAGGAACTGATTTCAGAAAAAGATAGAGACAAGTCAGAAAAAGATAAACGACTTCCTAAACGTGTTTCAAAAAACTTTGTACACTCATAACTTAAAGTCAAGCATCAAGCAACAAGCAAACATCACATCAAGAGAGGGCCCTTCGCATTAATTCGAAAAGATTGGAAAATCACTATTTTATTTACTAAATCACATAGAACCTTAAACTAATATTGAAGTATTTTATCCATTTATCAAAAACATTTTTTTATTTAGTGTGTTTTAATCACAACCCAAAATTAGAAATTTTAGGGTGTGACAGCTAGAATAAAATAAATAGCAGCTCAGACTTTCTCATATCATATCCCTCAATCACCTAGACTTAGTTTAAGTATATGTCTCCACAAGTTTCAGGTTCAGAATAAATTCTTATATCAAAATAGTTATACCCAAAACTCGAGAGAATTTAAGGTTGAAAACTAGGCACTTAGACGGGATTACGATAGAGCAACTATTCATCATCTCTAAGACAAAATTTTTATTGTTCGTCAGTTGACTTTTAAACTAGATAGAATTGTAAACACACTCTATGATCACACCTTAATAAATAGCTAAACTATCTTTATTTGGTTTTAATTATTACTCATCTTTTTATTTATTTTAAACTAATGGACTCATAAAAGACTACAGACGTGGACCTTCATGTGCCCACATATTTTTGATATTTTATGACTATAAAATAGACTCGATAATCGCATAGGTATACTTACCTGATAACTAGGGGATGCCTTCTCCCAAGCTAGTTGTTGTCGTGATTAAGCATTGAAAATAAGTGATCCTCACGAAGAAGCTCATGCTTATGAGAGCAAGTGTTGCCAGGGACATCTCGATCTCATCTCTCGAAGTTACTTTCTTCACTCGATGGGTAACTATATGTCGAGAAGGTGTACAGCGAGAAGTAAAGATGAGGGCGCTTGGGTAACTAGCTCTTGAAGTCATCCTGCAAAAAGCCCTCACAAAACACCAAAACGTGGAACGGATTAGGATAAAACAGTTTGTGGTTAGCCGTTTTGAGGATTAGGTGTTATGGAGCTTGAGAAATATTTTTCAAGTGGTAAGGTTACAGCAGGATGCTTATCTAATATTTTTGGATTTTCTATTTTTGTATACAGAAAAGCAAAACATATATGCATGATATTTTTGATATTTTTATGCCACCACAGTGACAACTTCTATAGGCCTCTATACCGCAAGGGATTCTCACATGGGGCTTTTTATGATACAAGATAAATGAATATTTATTTATTTATTTTTCTTGATGTAGTGATAGTGCAGAAAAGTAAACATGCTAAAAAGAAAATAAACCATGCAATATAAGAAAGTAAATATAGATAACTATCAATGTTACCTCACGGCGAGGGTTCGATGTTTTGAGTCCTTTGAACTGGACTCCTCCTTACAGTGGTTCATTAATTGAATACTTCGGTTTTCTCCTAAGGATGAGGATTGAGATGGTGTCTCCACTAGTGGCGCTTCCAATGGTGGTGCCACCTTCTTCCTTTCTTTTTATTAGCATATTGAAGCCAATCTTATGTGCATCATCATTACTGATTGAGAACTTCCACTTGTAGAATTTAGGGAATCTCCCCACACTTTGCTTGAAGTGTGTTTTACTCATAAAGATAAGGTAGAGATCAAGTGCATGGGCTCTATTGGTGGGAAAACACCAACAGAACCAGAAATTTATTCATTCTCTAACCTTAGGCACAATAAGATTGATGTCTTTTTACATTATTCATTTATAATATGAGTGAGAAGATCAAAAATATAAATATAGCATTTAAGTTTATTAGATAAAGGAGTGGAGTTACTTAACCTGTGGAAAGATTGTTCATCTTTATAAGTATCAAGATTAACAAGATGACTATCATCTTCCAAAAACAAGATATATCATATTTGAGCTCATTTGGTTAAAATTGAGATCATGAGAATGGTGCTATGATGTGTACTTCTAAGATCAAGAGGGAATGATGACCACTTACCTTTAAGATGATGGCACCATGTGGTAAAGGATAGATTGAATCTCAATGGTCTTTTCCTTCCTCGCATCTTGAGTTGTTTATTAGCATCTTGTCTCATATGTTGTAATCCTTTCTCACTCTTCTAGACTTTTGCTTCTCTTATTATTTCTTCTCCGCAAGGGATTAGTAGACAACACATACCCGAAGGAATATACTATTTATTTAAAGTATGGATAGTGTTTCCAAGGAGTTGAAGATTAATCGTAGCTCATGTTTTAAATGATTCACCATTACTTCAAATTTTTTAACAAGGTTAAGGCGAAGATATTATTTTAAAGAATACCTCTAACCTTGATTTGATTCTATGAATTCTTCTAATATGATTTAAATAATTTTATATAGGAGAGGATAGTCTATATATACAACCAAATTCTTATACAAATATGCTTTGATGTTATAATATTTAAATAATATTCTGAAGCATACTTATAATAGAGCAAGTAAGTTTAAAAGACTAAAGATATTTATTCAAATAGAACCAAGAATATGTAGGTGAACCAAAAGAGTATTTTATTTGTTTTAAGTTTTAGCAAATTAAGCATGACATAAGGTAAGGATAATCAAGATAATTAACAACATAGTATAAGATATTGAATGCAATTTAAAGCTGCATGAGGCTTGGGTAAACATACCTTATGCCTTGCAGGGTGATTGATCCACTATCATGGTGAAATGTAGAAGGTGTTGAAGTGTTTTTTCATTCATTTCTTTCCATCTTAGTTCTTTTTTACACTTGTTCTCCTTTCTTTTCATTTCGAACCATGATCAGACATTTATTTTTTCTTTCCTGCAAGAATGTTAGTGGACACATACCCGAAGGATTGCAACAAGTTTGGAATATGGGTTATAGTCCATAATTTTATGTGGATTTCTTCTATGCTAATAAAAGGATGGGCTTTTAGGATTACTTTAGCATTGATTTCTTTTAATAAATTTTGTTGGTAGCTACACTTTTATATGGTTCAAGGCAAAGGTAACTTGCAACAAAGGATTAAATATATAAACTTTGATACTTACAGTTCTTCCAAGGAGAATGAGTTGTGTCTTCCTTTTGTGCGAAGTTATTGGACTTCATCACATGCCTTGATTCGTCTCTTGATGTGAGTTCATCTCTTGATTTACCCGAATTGAGTTTGAGAGTTTCCTATAGGGGTTAACCCAACAAAATATCCAATGTCTACTATAATAATTTCTAATTCAATAACTAAACCAAACTCCATGTCTAATTTGATTAAGGTAGGCTATTTAACCTAAGCACCATGCTTAATTTAAAAGCCTATGAAAGTATGTACAGTACTTTCAAACCAAAGCATACTATAGCAAACAAAGATAGCATGAAAGCACATAGAGATTTACTCAAATAGATGAAAGCATGATCATGTATGGTGAGAATTTTTTTTTTGAAGTAGAGCTGCAAGTGATATGCACAATGAAAGGAACAAAACATATTGTGCCTTTGATATAAGGTGAAGTAGATGCATGGATTGTTCAAAGCAAACATGTAGTGGAATGCAATAGAATAACTACTCATCAAATTTAAAGCCTATGAGCAAGACTTTCTCACCTTTCTTGATCAAACTTACCATGACTCATAATAGTATTTGTGAGTAGTGCAGCATCTTTATTCGTCACATGTGATGAACTTTGAATTTATGTGATGATGACTTTTCTTCTCCAATCTACACATGGTTAGATGAATATATATAAATATTGATACATACCTGTGAGATGGCAGGGCTTCATTGTTGATGAATCAAGAATGTTCAGGCACCCTGAGTTCTTCAATATCTCCCCATGTCTTGTTCTTATAAAATTTTGCCATAAGGTTGGAATGATTGATGTCCTGCTTATTCCACAACTCAACAAAACAAGGGGAAATCCTACTAAGCTAGTGGTACACTATGTTAGCGCAGACATCAAGATCAATATCAAAATTTTTACGCCAATTGTTTCCCTTCAACAACGGCGCCAAAAAAATGCTTGTTGGTATTTCTTATGCACAATTAAAATATAAAGGATTCCGCAAGCGCACAGAAAACCATTGTAGTATTTTACCGGGAGTATTTCAGGTATCGTTATTTATATTTTACCACTAAAAAACAATGGATAAAGACATTGATAGTTCACCATCATGTATCTACTAACTTAATACAAAGCAACTAGACTATAGTAGGGGTAAATGATAGATAATAGGAATTTTGCATATATGACACGGACAACACGGGGAGAATTCTATGATGTTTAGTAGATAGCTAAAGTGAGAGGACAACGGGAGAGTTGAAGGTTCCTAAATACTTCTCTAGGGTTCTATAATAACTGATTCATGGTAGATATAGCAATCACATAATAGCACTTTGGAGCAGCAGTACCTTTCCAACTCTCGAATAAGACTGGGAAGAAGGTAGTTGGGGAAGGCTGCCAAAAGCTCTATGAAACACCAACTCCGACATGGTGGAATACGAAGGCCTAACAGAGCTGTCACCTCTGGGGCTACCACAACTAACCGTAGGAATTGGGCGCAACCTCAGGCAACCTATAGCCTAGACTCCATGTCTACACTATCGATTACTACCCTAGTCACAGCTAATAACTAGAGCACCTAATACAGGCGGAGATCCTATGCTAAAGTATAACAACTATACTAGCCAATCAAATGTAATGCATAAAAGTAAATAGAGAAGATAAAATATATTAAAGCATAAGTCTTACAAGAATAGATACAAAGATATACCAGAACTCTGAAGACTCCTCTGAAGACTCCGGAACCCGGGCGTAGCGCCGCTCTCCCTAACTCTCAACTAGAACTAATCTACTACATTGGAAAGTCTAGCCCTAATTCTCTAGAGATGAGAGGTCATCTATTTGAGAGACGCCTCTACATCTCCATAATAATGTGGTGCCCCCGGGAGGAGGGTCTGACCCTTTATTTATAGCCCGGTGGGTGAAACGTGAGCCATTTGATCAAACTGACTTAAGGTACGGTCAAGATGCATCCTTGAAGGCGGTGGAAGAAACTTCCAGAAAATGGGCGTGAGAGGCCGTATGGGGAGGCCGGCCGGCTTGGGAGGAGATGCCGGCCGGCCTGGGCCCAAGCCCACTTGGGCCCAGCTTCGTTTGTGTGTTTTCCTCGCTCCTTTTAGGGCCCAATGGCGCATGTTTCGATCCGGAGTTGATATCTCTTGATTACGGGCTCCAAATATAGCAAATGATATGTCTGTTTCGATCGTCTCGACGAGCCCGTCGCAATGGTGCAGTCCAATTCTTTATTTGAGATACTTTTATTTAATGAAAAATTGTATACTCCTGTAATACAAGTGAGAACACCAAAACTCGTGGAACTCGTTAGAATCAGAACCTACAACTATGCTTTGTAATCCATTTTATATTATTTCATGCAATAGTTGATAATTATATTTGGTGTTTAATGATCGTCAACACATGCCACTTGGGCCAGGGAGCTGGGAATGCGGACGTGGCCAAGAGAGGATGTTCATGGCTTGGGTTGAGCCGACGAGGATGTCGGTCTCTTAAGGTGGCGAGAATGTAACATCCAGCCCTAGGGTTTAACAGGATTAATAGGATACTCATATCAACAAGTTGCAACTTCTTTTTCAGAAGCTTATTTTGAAAGAACTTAAGGGTTAGGTGTGCTTGGGCCTGAAGCAATTTTGGATGGGTGACCGACCGGGAATTCATTCCCGGGTGTGCATGAGTGAGGACAAAGTGCGCAGAAAAAACTGGTGTTGATCTAACCGAAAATTTGTTATTGGG
This sequence comes from Chrysopogon serrulatus, assembly GCA_015844335.1. NCBI lineage: Eukaryota > Viridiplantae > Streptophyta > Magnoliopsida > Poales > Poaceae > Chrysopogon > Chrysopogon serrulatus. The sequence goes on from JADLZL010006353.1 coordinate 168,310, forward strand.
TGCGCACGAGTGAAGATAAAGTGCGCAGAAAAGACTGGTGTTCGTGTGTGAGGGCTGTCTATATCCTAGTTAAGCTACCAGGGCGTTACACTCTCTCTGGCAGCTGCGAGGTGAAGAGGGAGTTTCTTCGTCTCGGAATGCTAAACATATTCTGATTATAAACAAGTTAAGAGGAATAGATTGTAACTATTATTTTCTATTTATAATTACCAAACTGTACAAAATTCTTCTAGCGTCCCCCTCTATGAGATTGCAAGACTCCGGTGGGATCCAATACCTACCAAGATCTATTATCCTTGCTTCACGTGAAATAATGACCCGTCTCTGATCCATTTCTTCTATTTTCTCTATCCCAAACTATACAAATTATAAAATGATTGATTTTTTACTCTAAATTTAACTACTCGTTTTATTCAAAAAATTTATACAAATATAGTCAAATTTAGATCATTTTTATATTTTATAAAAAAATTTAAATAAAATAAATAGTCAAACTTTATGTCAAAAAAAGTCGAACGTCTTATACACTGCATATGAGATAACCTGACATACGCCTAATACATTTACGTACACGCGCCAAGACAGCAGCAATGCACTTATTAGGCCAATACTCATACGGTCTCTCGTTTGATCAAGGTAGGAGTCAAATAACTTGACATTATTATAATACTTTTTTATATTAGGAACGTTTATCCCAAATTCTCAAGTTCTTTCAGCTTTCGAATTATTATTATGAGATTTTTTAATATGCTTGTGGAGACGTTGAGAAGCATTTGCTGTATCTATGATTGGTGGGCCTATATAAGGCGAATCGTTGAGAGGCGTTTAGGTAGACCCGTTTAATGTGTCTATAATTGGTGGGGTCATATGCACCAAAATGGCTCTAGATGCCTACACTAAAAAGACAAGCGCTAATTCCTGCTCAATTTCTTTTTTGTAGTTTTTTTAATCAAGGGTAAAACAGTAAATGTCTCCAGGTTGCCCAACCATTGCCGGCCTATGCAGAAAATACGAAAAAAATAATGCCGGCCCTATACAGACTGTTCTGACTTGAACTAATAATGACGTTGTGACTGAGTCGCTGCTTCACCAACGATAACCACGCGTCAGTGCCGGCCCTAGGGGAGAGGCAGGGTGTGCGACAGCCAAGGGCCCAAGCTGGAGAGGGGCCCAAGCCCATGTATACAAACCCTCAAGCCCTATATACTAACGTCTTTGTATTTGCATGTGTCTTTTCGCTTGTACGTAGTGCCGGCCCAACAAGAAGCAAGCACGTAGTGTCTTTTTCGGTTTCACCACGATAAAAGGCAAGGAGCCGTGCCACACGCCCGCATCGTCAATTTGTGGAGTTGCGACCTCTCGCCGCACGCAAACGGCAATCGGAGGGCCTGTGGCGGAGATCAGAGAACAGTGAATGACGCACGGAGGCGAAGCGAGGCAGGGCCTTCTCCGCTTTTCACCAAGTCATCGATCAGGCCCTAGATATTTTTTTTTCTATTTACTTTTTAATCCGAATTTACCATCGAGAGAGATCTTGGACACTTTTAATCTTAAGGTATATATTTTATAAGAAGCAATTGATATTACGTGAAGAAATATATTTTTATAAGAAGCAATGGATATTACGAAATTATATTCTTTCTTAAGGTATTTTTTTGTCTACATTGTTCCTCGACAAATATCAGACATGTTAAATTTAAAATATATCATTGGATTTCATTTTGCTTTGCAAGAAAAATTAAGATTTATATATATTATAAGATTTTATATATAGTCTAGAGGGGCCGTCACAACAAGTTCGTCGTGAGGGCCCTTCAAATTTTAGGACCGGCACTGCCACGCGTGCGAGGGTAATAACTAATAAGGCAAGGCTTCTAATACATGAACAACAACGTGGTCGCCATGAAGGCCCTCCTTGACAACGGAGGGTGGCTGCGGCACCTGGACATCGATGCGCACCACGAGGATGGCGTCGAGACCGCGTTCGTGGAAGAGAGCTGGGTGCTGACGGTGTCCTTCCACCGATTGGATTCTTGAGGCGGAGCCGCCCGTGGACTTCGGGCGAGAATTACTACCAGGCAACGGCAACCGTGGGCACCGGAGACGCCGTCCCCGATGCAGTGCGGGGCCGACTTCGCTTCGCCGCGACCGGCTGTCGGGACAAGGCTTGTCCGTGCGCGCGCCGCCTAGGAGCCTGCGCAGCCCACAGCATCGAGAGCAACGCCTTCTCCGGATACAGCAGCACCACGGGCGGCCAATTACGGCAACATCTCCTCCGGCGACTCCAACACGTGCGGCGGCGGTCATGACACAGAGGTTGCGTCTCCCTGCGTCATGTTGTGGTCAGCGCGCCTCGAAGTGAAACCTCGGCAAGTACCCTGCGATAGCTGTAGGCCGCGGCAACATCAACAGAGGCGCAGGTTGCAACCCCACGGCGTGGCTTAAAGCGCGACTCGGCGACGTTGTCGTCGTGTGGCGTGCGGAGCCGAGGGGAGGGAGTGGGATCGCAGTGTGAATGACCATATTGTCCTTACACGAAAATTAAATCAACAAAAATAGTTATTTGCAAAGGTATTGAGAGGCATTGGGAGAATGCTCGTGTGATATTTTTGTGTATATGTTAACAGCAGGAGGCCATACAAATGGGAACAAACCCTCCGTGAACATGATTGCAACGCTCGCATCCATCGGTGGCGTTATTGTGTTTATCTTCTTCATAGTTGCGGTTTGGGTCGTATGGAGAAAAATAACAGGTATTATGATCTTCAATTTCTCCTAACTTCTTGTACTGCTTGTCTCATGAATTAATCACTGCGTACTTAAATTGGGAAATGATGTGACACCTATAAAAATCCTGCGTTGCAATTGTCTACCAGAACGTACCTCTCCTGACGTCGAAGGCCAACAGGTCCCTTCCTCTACTGACGCCGAAGGTCAACAGGTCGCTTCCTCTCCTGACGTCGAAGGCCAACAGGTCCCTTCCGTTAGTCTGTCTACGGTAAAGAAGGCAACAAACAATTTCTCTAGCGAACGTCGAATTGGTAATGGAGGTTTTGGCAGCGTTTATAAGGTTTGCCCTTTAATTTTGACATAAGCATTTTTGTAGATCCAGACAATAAATTAAAATGCACGAATTCCACATGTCTACATTTCCAAATTTTAAGTGTGTTCCCTCCATTCAAATTATAAGATATTTTGGCTTTTCTAGTACTTGCTCAAATTCTAGTGTCTAAATTTTAGTTTCTTTTCAGGTGATGGTTATTACATATATTTTATATTAAAATTGCAGCTTTAGTTTGTTGCATTTCTATAGACAAAATCTGTAATTTTCGGTTCTGAAAATTTTAGACAAAATAAATCCAATAAAATCTTATTTGTGTTGGTACAAAGACATTTAGCAATTTATAATGATTTTATAGTCAGACAAAGATAAAATTTTAATATACTATGCCACAAAGACAAATGACAATATAAAAACAATAATTTATTTACTTGTAGTAGATGATAAAAGAGTGTTACCTAAAATAATCTTAAAATTCAGGAACCTAAAAATATAGGAGACGTGGAAAGAAAGTCAAGTTCGCCATTTTATGTGATATTGTCAGTCCTGGCGTCAGGTGTTGT
>JADLZL010006354.1:0-39774 GCA_015844335.1 Chrysopogon serrulatus
CTCAAAAGAACAACTGTCCACGCCATCTACAATTCTGTGGGCCCTTTGATTAGCTGGTTTTAGGGCTGAGATTTAGCTTCACTGATTATGTTAGAAGCTAAGTAATCATTGAGAAGCTGATTCTTGGTGGAGCCCCACTCCATGTCACGTGACTTCAGCTCCTGGTGTTTCCCTCTGGATTCAGGTGCGGTCAATTATTCCCCACTCGCCGTACCTATCGCCTTCGTCGCCAGGCCATTCCAGTTGCTGCCGCTGTCCTCGTCGCCTCCGTCGTGCAGTCTCTGCGCGGGCTCCGTCGGTGACCCAACCTCCGTTCCTCCTATTTGAGCGCGGCGAGAGTTCTGGGGTTTGATCCGTCTGTGGCCTGCTCAGCTCCGGCGGTTTACCTACGGTTCGTCCCCTTCTGTTCCTTCCGGTTCCTGTTCTTCTTCTCGTCGTCTCCGTCGTTCGGTCCCTGCGGCGGCCCCATCGGTGAGGCCACTTCGGTTCGTGCTGGTTGAGCGCGGCGATAGGTCCGGGGTTCGATTTCGCGATTCATCTTCTTTCTCGTGGACTCCGGCTTTTTCCGGTCTTTCCCAGTCCCCAATGTCCTCGTCTCTTCCGTCCACTCTGCTCTCTCTCTCTCTCCTGCTCGCCTGATGCATCCGCGGCGACGGTGGCGGCTGCAGCTGCGGCTGCGGCAGCCTTCCTCATCCTCCCTCTCCTCCGCCTGCCACGGCTCTCTCTCTTTCTCTCTCTCGCTCGCTCTGTCTCCTCGTGCGGGTAGGGCGGCGACGGCGGCCGTCGCGGCCTTCTCCTCCTCCCCCCCGGCGTCGCAGGGCTGAGGCGTGGGCGACGGTGGCCCTCGCCTGGGTGCTGCCGCGGCGGGTGGCCTTCCCCGGCGTGGCCTCTGCGTCCGCCCCGGCAGTGCCCATCACCGGCCAGGGCGCGTCCTCTGTCAAGCCTCCTCTGATCCCCTTCTGTTCATCTCCTTTTCCCTGCTTGTGTCTCTGGGATTTACCAGCGCTCCTGCTGTTCAGTGATTTAGATTTGATAAATGAGGATTCATTATTGTTTTGGTTCTCTCGTGGATCTACAGGGCTGCTCCTGCGTTGGTGCTGCTGTTTGCGGCATGGAGCTCGGCTGATGGAGTGTGGACTCGTGGATGCTTTGCTGGTGTCTCAGCGGTGCATCCTTCTCAGGTCAACAGCTGATTCTACTTTTATTATTTATATCCCTTTGCACTGGATGATCCATATTTAATTGTTTACCGCCTTCAATGTTCCTTGCAGTTGCTGGATACGTGCTTGGTGCTTCTTAAGTTTTGTGTGTGCTCTTCTTAGTTGTCGCCTACTTCCCAAGGTGCTCCTTTTTCTATTGTTTGTCAGTGCATATTTGTAGTGATAGTTTATTATTATTTCTGGTACATTTCCGTGTTTAATCGAGTAAATCGGGTACTTTTAAGGTTGTTATGTCATCATTTTTTGGTCTATAGATATCTATATTTGTGTCCTGTATGTTTCAGAGTTGGTATTTATTTGGCTTATTGTATCTGTTGTAATTCTGAGGTAGATTCTTGTTGCTTTTCAGATAGCGCCTGCGCTCCCTTCAAGCCTTAGTTGTCTTTACTTTCCTACCTAAGTTCCTAGGTGGAAAGTAAAAAAAAAAAAAAGGTTTCCCAGGTTCCCAGATTACTGGGAGAAATAAATTTTTTTGATAACCAATGCAATTTGTCGAGGTTAAGAGGAGAGAAAGGACCATCACAGAGTGAACACGAAGTTTGGCTTTTGATTTTTGGCCTTCATTACTGTGCCCCCTCAAAATCTATTTTCAGCTTCTCATGGTTTAGCCTATTCAGTTTCTAGGTGCTATTCCCTGCCTGCAGCCTTTCATTATTCCACCACTTGATTAAATCGTGCAACTGCGGATCTGTGTGTTAGTGGCCATGTTCACTGTTAATATTCCATCCTTGTCTATCCTGCAAGAGATTTCCAAATTTGTCAACCGTGGCGGGGGCTCTGCGTCGTCCCCTGCCGGTCGCCGCCCCCAGCCACGGCGCTGTGGCAGCGGCGCCGCCGCTGGTGGCAACCGGCGCTGGCCTCTCCGGCAAGTCCCGGTCCCAGCCGCTACTCCACTGTTCCACGCGCCGTCCCTGCCTCGGTTTGGCCCCTCGTCCCTCTGTCTCTCTCCCTCCTTACCTCTCCCTATGTGATTTCCCCTCTCCCTGAATTGTTGTCCTGTGTTCCATGAAACCCTACCTAGCTGTTCAACTGTACAAAGCCACTAGGGTTGGCCACCATGGAGTATAGCCATGGTAGCAAATTTATTTTAGTCCGTTTGTTCACAGCTTCAGCGTCTAGATCGCTTATTAGCCCCTATTAATTGGTTGGGCGATTTGTTGAGGGTGAATCCTTGTCCAACAGTCATTTTACCCTGGAGCTATGCATTTTGCAGGTTGCGGCCTGCTCGGTTCCATTGGATTGTGAGAGCAGACAATTATTGTGGCACAGATCTGAGCAAGTGACCATGTCAGCAATATTTGTTTTATCGCTCTGAGTGTAGACAAAAATTGAGACCATCTACACTGCATTCCAGATGGTTTCTGTTTTATTATTTGCATTTTGGTCACCTATGCGATGATGGATACACTTTCTCTTATGTTCTTTTACTTTGAGGGAATGGGCTACTGCTGTGATGATTATATCATACATTATTTAAAGTGTTCGGGCAATGACAATGAGCTATCTTTCTACAATTTACACCTCTTCCTTCTTTTTACATGACTGATGAGGCTATGCTCGTGAGCTATGATGATTCTTTCTTGGTTTTATAACTCTCTACTAAACCCATGACTGAGGCAATAATCATGAACAATGCTAATTTTATTTTTGCCATGTCTTTGGACCTTTTTCATGATAATTTCTCTTCTTCAATTCAGCTAAGGTTCACCGGCAATCAGCTAGGCCATGGTAGCAAATTCATTTTAGTTCATTTGATCATGAATTTAGCGTCCAGATCTGAAATTAGCTTCTGTTCATCACTGCTAATAAAATAAAAAATATACAGCCCAGGCAAGGATCAATTGGTTGCCTGTGATGATTTCCCCTTTTGTCTGCTCTGATAATTGCCTTTCGTTTTATGCTCATATACTTGCTTATGATCATTGTCTGTGATGTCAAATGACACATAATTGTCTGATCTGAGTTTCTGTTCGCTGTCTATGAGGTGATAGATATATTCTTGTTCATTCTAGCTTTGTGATCATTGTCTGAGATCATTGCTTCCGACGTTAAATTATATACTGTTGGTTCTGAGCATATGCCCTACTCCCAGTGATAATGTTGCCAACCTTTTGTTCTCCCGTTTCTTTTAAGTTCCCAGTGCAATTATGTGCACTACTATTCTTTCAACTCAAGTGGAATACATGGAAGTTTTTTCTTGCTTTGGAATTTCATTGCATCTCAGGTTTATTTCCAATGATTATGACTTTCCTATCTGAAATTGCAATTTCTGATTCAACAAATCAAAGGCTTGGGAATTGTATTTGCTATTCAAAGAATAGTCCATTGCCTAATTGAAATTTGTGGTGTACAGAATGGCACATCCTCTCCTTTATTAGTCTACTAAAATGCCCTCATGAAGGGCAACCTTTAAGTTGTTTTCTATCTAAAATTATAGCTTGCTTAGCTGATTAGTTTGGACACAGTGTTGGCTCTCCTTTTGTTCTTGCTGCTCATACTTTCGTAGGTATATATTATGGAAATCAGCTTTCTTGCAGGTTAGTATATATTATGACTTTTCTGCTGTATTTTTCTCTGTTCCTGTTCCTGCCTAAATTTTCTTGATCCATTTTTTTTCCTATTGCTGTTTGCTATAGATGCAGTGGAATTGGGATTTGAGGGCATCAAAAAGCAATTTCTTGTGCTCCAGGTGAACGATTCTCTCTTTTTTAGGGTTTTTTTAAAATCCTTCGTGTAGGTTTCCTTTTCCATAGAGAGGTCAATAGTGTATGGTTCTCTACAAAGGTGTGTGATAGATTGCTAAGCTTCTATGTGTGAACCAAGGCAGCATTATGAGTTTCTTGCTCAAACTCGTGTCAGGTCAACCGAAGGGAGGACTGCTGCTCAAGCAGGATGGAAACGTAAGTATCGACTCGCGCCCGTGTCTCCCTCGAGCCGCCATCGGCCTCCTCCTGTCCTCCACACGCCCTCCGCCTCTCCGTCCAGCAACCTCAGTGCGTTGTGCCCTAGGGCCTGCCATTGCTGCTGCTACGACGTGCCCTACGGCTAACCGCCCACACTACTTCTGGTAATGCGAGGTGCCCTTTGATTTCCTTCTGCTCTGATTTACTGCCTGCATGTTTTATTTAGTACATTCAAAGTTCGATTCCATGTATGAATTTTAATTTATGTAGGTCAGGTTCATTTGTATCTTTTATCTCCTGTCATCATCCTCGTTGGAGCATAGTGGGCTAGCTATGTGTGTGCCTTCTCCTAGATTAGTATTCCAAGTATTCAGTACCTTCTATTCTGATTTGATCTAATTTTCATATCTTGATTTGTGTTTACATGGTCATTCAATGGAGATGTGTTGGTTGTTTATTTTTATTTAACAGCTAATGCTACTTTTGCCTTCATTCTGATTATCTATGTTATGAGCGGAGTGGATGGTGTATGTTATGAGCTGAGCAATAGTAGAGACTCCTTTTGCTTTGATAAAAGTGGCCCTTTGGTAATTGGTACTCAACAAACATAGGCATCCTGCTGAGTTTCTTATGTACCACTTTCTTTGGTTACCAAATGGCTTTTCACTTCACTAATTGGCATCTAGCAAACAGAGGTAGCGGCTATGGACTGCACAGTTTCCTTTACTTTTCCACCTTTTAATTGAAATGATTGGGGGTATTGTGTGAGTCACATTGTCTGACTTCTTGTCTAGATTTCAGTATTAGGGTGTGTTCATATGTGCTATTCAGTACATTGAGCCACAATTTCATACAGATAAGAATATTACAGTTGTAGAATATAGCTCAGGTGCATATTAATTGCATTTGTCTTCTCTCATGCTTATTTTAGTCTTGTGTGTGCTATTGATCTATTCAGTTTATGTTCCCATTAGATTGGACCTTGGATACATGGCAACATATTTATTTTACCTGCAAGTGAGAATAGTACAAATATATGACGGTCATTCTTCATAATTTGCTATCACAACTTACGAGATACATACCAGTGACAATGATCATAGGCCTGTTTTTCAATTACCCTTTGGATGATAAACATGTATTGTTAATCACGCTATATGTAGCAACCTTAGTTGGCTCGAGTTTCTCGACACGTCAACTCATAAAACCTATTTGCAATTACCTGCGGAGGGCTTTGGTACTCAATATGAGGATACTAATGTAGATTGTTACTTCAGTGCACTATAATTTGAGGTCACTTTTTTGGCAACCTAATTCACTTTTTTTCCAATTAACTGATCGCTTTTTGGTGCAGGTTCATTGATAGGGATGTAAGCTTTTTAGAAAAAAATAAAACATTAATTTACACGCTGGTTCAAGGCAAGACATGTTATTGTTACCACTGGATATCTTTTGTTATGGTCAACATTTAGTTACAATTCTTTTTTGGGCATAGTTTGTGACTCTTATGTTTTGCTCTCCCTGTTACTAATCATAAATAGAGCTGACTATCTTCATAACTGATTGCTACTCAAGTAGCCTTCGGAGTTACTTTTAGCTGTTCTTAATGTATCGTGGCATAACTTAATTGGTAAATGTTAGATGTTTATGAATCGTACATTTTATCACACAGTATCAAGTTTGTCTTTATATATAGGTATTCCACCGATAACATGCTAATACTATGACCAAGTGACCCCTTCTCTGTTTGTCTCTAGCTGTTACTGATCATGTGTTTGAAGGGCAACACATATTAGGTAAACAGAGGTGTTTTCCTCATAACTGATGGAGATTAGACAGCTCTGCATTCAGTTCACTATCCATTCCTTCCAATTTGAACTCTTTAATCCTTTATCATAATTTCTTCGCGGGCAGGTTGTCACGAGTCTTTTTGTTACATGACCTCTTCACTATATTATGCTTATATAGTGAAGTCAAAATTGTCGGTTTCAACCATGTTTCAACCCCACTTTTTGTATGCTTGTTCAGAGATTCTGCTACTGCAGGTTCCATTTATAGTAGTCTATGAGAGTATGGGTGTTTTTTCTTTCATTATCACATCCTAGACTGAGTCTCTCATTGTCATAATAATGGCTTTGGTTGTGCCTGTTTACATCATCTGCGTCAATTATCCAGAGTAAAATTTGATGTAATTATATTTCTACCAATATAGCCATACTGTTTACAGTGCGTACCTGCACTGACGGTGTCCGATTACCTTCATTTTTTATATCCCTGTCTCCTTGAACAAAAGCTTATTTTGTGACACTACTACCATCGCGTCTTTGCTTTGTTTCAGTTTCGCAGGCTATGAGCTAAGAGGAGGAGCTTTATTCTCCTTTATTCATTTAGCAAGTATGAATACACATGTTACAAGGATCATTACATTAAATTTGGAATCTACCCATCGAGGCAAGTACTCTTGCTCTACAATTCAAATTACTACCTATGATATACTCTACAATTCAAATTACTACCTATGATATATCTCTGAGATTCAGGAATACAGCCATAGTTACCCTTCTATTTTATTTATCTCCCTAACTATTGATCAATGCAATCACTCTCAGTCCCAGACCTTATGTTTCCAGGGTGTCCATTTTATATATAGCAACCCTTAAGGCTTGAGAAATATGAAACCATACTTAATCATCTATCAGGCAGCGTAAACCAAGCACCATCTAAATCAGTCTTTAGTACTTGCTATAGTACATCTAATTAGCAACAGATTACAGCTCAATAATTCAGATCTCTATGGAATACTTTGGACTACAAAAGTTACCCATCGGTTTGTTACTACACTAGAACATGGTAAATATTAATCTTCTACACTGGTACTTGATTCTTTCTTCTAATTCTGGTCCACCAATTTTTCTTTTTATATAATGTTAACACATCGTTGTTTTTCATGTGATAGATTTTCCTACTTATCACACACATGCCAATCATGCCGATGAGAAACGAAAATATATGATGCTCCTATGTACCACGCCGATCTTATCCTTGCTGATTGAAAGGTGATTCAATCTATGTTTCCAGCCAATATGACCATGAAATATTTATATTTTATATTACAGTTGCAATTTTTGGCCTTATACATCTATGTGACTGCCTATATTAGTAGTCGTGAACCTAAGATTTTTTGGGTTTGTATCATATCAAATTATTTTATTTACCCTCTACATAGGTAAATCAAATTTACACACAGATTCCAAATCCTGGACTGGAAAACAAAATTTCCATGATACACCAAGAAAATGTTTGTTAATGCTGGAAATCACTTTATCTTTACAGTTATATAACAATGGGCTTCTGCAGGATCTTGATTCACAATGGAACCTCATGTTGGTTATGCTCTCCACCTTTCTTCTTTCAGTGACAAGAATGTGAGATTAATAGTGTTTTTTAGGATTTAAGGTACTCCTACCATTTCTGTTTGCATGAGATTTTTTTATGGCTACATGCCAATAATTTAGAGATTGTCCAGTAATTTCGTACCAAGTACATTGAAGTACGAGTGAAGGTACCTACTGTTGCTTTCATGCTAGGGGCGTGATAGTTCTTGTTGTTACTCATTAACAAATTCTCAGATTGTGTACTTAGAATGCAAACATACATAGCCGCACCAATCGAATCTCGAATGACGCGTTGCTAGGCGCAGAGAGCTTTTTTCACTAGTCTAAAGATATGAAAGCGTGAAGCCAAGACCGAAAGCACGTGGTGGACACGCCACCGAATTGAATAATGGCCGTTGGATTTGGAGATCGATGGTGCCGCTTTGTTTCCTCTCATGTCCAATATATACCGGTTCCAACCCTAGCTCGCCCATTCGTATCCGCCTCCTCCCTCCCTCCCCCTCTCTCACAAGGGCGGCTAGGGCGGCCTCGCACGCGCGCTGTCCGGCGAGGGGGGTCGCAGCCCCACCGTCATGGTGAGTGCCCCCACTTGCGCGGCCGGGCCCCGGGCCGCCCCTGCCGGCGGGGCGCAGGGCGCGCCGCTCCCACTCGACGCGGGCGCCGCCGGTCTCGTGGCGAAGGTAGCAAGACCCGCCCACCCCGGCGCCGGGAGGCGTTTGGCGGCTGCCAGGCGCGCGACCGGCTCTGGCCGGTGGCCGGCGGGCAGCGCTTCTGGGCAGCGCGCTAGGCACGGTGCGCCCCCACTTCACTCCCGCCCTCATCACCCCACGCCGCGGAGCGCGCGCTCTCTCTCCGCAAGCGGCCGGCGCTGGCGAATGCCCCGGCTAGCAAGGCTGCGGGGCGGGCGGCGGTGCGCCCTACTTCACCCCACGCGCCGGGCGGCGGCGGGCGGCGCAGATCCGGTGGGAGGGCCCCCTCGGCGCGTGTGGAGGCCGTGCCCCTTGAGGGGGGCCATGGCACGGCGAAGTCTCTTGCGGCGGCCGCTCCTCTCACTTCCCTCTCTCGGCGGGGCAGCCACACTCATTGCCCGCGGACAGGCCTGAGTCTGCCGACTCACCGAGGCCTTCTCCCCCCTTGCTCCTTCTCCCCTTCCCTCGCCGACTTTGTAGACGACCATCGATCCGCACTCCTGCGTGCCTTCCTTCATGGAGGCGTCGCTAGGGGAGAGTTGTCAGTCACGGGCTCCACCGGCCGGCCTGCCCCAACGGGTGGATCGGATCCGGGCTTTGCTCGGCCTTCCTTGCTAGGCCGAGGTCCATGGCGGCAGATCTGGCTGGCCGGGATGCTAGGCCCACGCCTAGGCTCGGGTTCTCAACTTTGCTTTCCTACGACGTTGATCCAAGGAAGAAGGCAACTCACCTCCCACCAATTTGATGCTTTGCCTCGGCTGCCTCGACCAGTTAGGGTAAGAAGCCTACATTTTACCTTGAGCGAATCTGCATATGTATTGTATTGTGCATTGAAGAGCGGTTGATCTAAAACTACCTTTGACCAATCTATGCAACCGCTGCTCATCTTTCTGTGTTTAGCTGAACATGAATTCTCGTGTTGCAGCTAGATGTGAATGAGAGTGTTGCGTACTATGTGTTTTGGAATGCCCCCCGTGAGACATGGTCAAGTATGTATTTACTTTTGTAGCCTGCAATTTGTCTGCAAAGGTAGCTGGAGGCCACTCCATCAAAGGTGTAGTTTTTTTCTCTTCCCGTGAATGTAAACTCTAATTGCTTGGGAATTTATATTATCTGCTAGCTTTGGATGTCGGAAGCAATCTTGCAATGTTTACTTTGAGCAGGTGGCAGCATGGGACAGCTCTTCAATTGCCTCCACATATTGTTTTGCAAAGGTAATATTTATGATTCACAGTGTTCAGTTTCTAAATTTATCTAATCTGCCATGCTTATTGTGTGACTATTTTTCCCCAATGGAATGAATGTTACCTTGGTGATAATGTTTCCTGATGCTTTATTGGTGTTCCGAATCTATTCATGGATTTCCTCCTTCAGTATGCTAATAGGAAAAAAAACATATAGGATGATAGCAACGTGTATGCCATGACATTAATTCAATAGATAGAGTTACAAAATAGCCTTTGCAGCAACCATCTCAACCATTTCAGATTTAAGGCCCCTCATTATATTATTTTTACAGTACAAGCTTATTTCCAATTTATCTTTACAATACAATACATACATTATATTGTCTTTTTAGTGTCTATTTTACAGCTTGACATAGTGCCTAGGATTATGTAACCATGATTTCTCCATGCCTACGCTAATCGATTATCATCTCAATGCTAACTTAAGCATATTTGTTCCTGTTCCTTACAGAAACTCAAAAGAAGCTGTATGTGAAACTTGGAAAGGATCTCTGTTGAGACAAATTTTCCTGATAGGTAATGTCCTTTATGGTCATCATAGTATTTCCTATAAGTTGCATTGCATGAGCAGATTCTGTTTATCTTATATGTGATTACAAGTTCTTCACACAGATAGGAATGATTCTTCATACCCGAAGCTAAGATTTGAATCTATCGCGTGATCGTTCTTTGTCGCCGAAGTGTCATTTCTACTCTGTTCTGGATGTCTAGATTAGGTAAGGGAATGGAGGCCAGTGAAGCAAATAAAACTTTTGATCTGTGTTGGAGATTGGAGTGCATGCAATATTTCAGAGAACTATAATGCGGGGCCATTCTCATTCGTTTGAATTTACCTTATTATACCTTATTATATATTATGAGATGCCTGAAGAATGGAGGAGAAGTATATTAGTACCTATCTTCAAGAACAAGGGTGATGTTCAAAGTTGTACGAACTACCGCGGGATTAAGTTGATGAGTCATACAATGAAGCTCGGGAGAGGGTCATCGAGCATCGCCTCGAGAAGAGTGACAAGTGTGACCCAAAATCAGTTTGGGTTCATGCCCGGTAGGTCGACCACGGAGGCGATTTTCCTTTTTACGACAGCTTGATGGAGAGATATAGGGAACAGAAGAAGGACTTGCACATGGTCTTCATTGACCTCGAGAAGGCATATGACAAAGTACCGAGGAATGTCATGTGGTGGGCTTTGGAAAAGCACAAAGTACCAACTAAGTACATTTCCCTCATTAGGGATATGTGCGAGGGGATGCGGTGACGTTTGTCCGAACTTACGATGGCGACACGGTGACTTTCCAATTAAGATAGGACTACATCGGGGGGTCGACATTGAGCCCTTATTTATTTGTCTTGGTGTTAGATGAGGTCACAAGGGACATACAAGGTGATATTCCTTGGTGTATGCTCTTTGCCGACGATGTGGTGCTAGTGGATGACAAGTAGGGCGGGGGTTAATAGGAAGTTAGAACTATGGAGACACACGTTAGAGTCGAAGGGGTTCAGACTTAGTAGGACCAAGACCGAGTATATGAGGTGCGATTTCAGCGACTAGGCACGAGGAGGGAGACGTTAGCCTAGATGGGCAAGTGGTGGCCAAGAAGGATACTTTTCGGTATTTAGGATCGATGCTACAAAAAGGATGGCGACATAGATGAAGACGTCGAGGCACAGAATTGCAGCGGGTTGGTTGAAATGGCGCCAAGCTTCAAGGCGTCCTTTGTGATAAAAGGGTGCCTCGAAGGTGAAGGGTAAATTCTATAGGGACGGCGATTCGCAAAGCGATGTTATACGGTGTCCGAGTGTTGGCCCACAAAAAGGCGACATGTCCAAAGAATTGAGTGTGGCGTAGATGCGTATGTTGCGTTGGTTTTTGCGGGCACACCGGGAGGGATAGAATTCGAACGGCGATATTCGGGATAGGGTTAGGGTGGCACCAATGGAGGAGAAATTGATTCAACACCGATTGAGGTGGTTTGGACATGTCGGCGGAGGCCTCCCGAGGCGCCCGGTGCGTAGTGGGGTTCCTCAGGCGGGCCGATAACGTAAAAGAGCGGTAGAGGTCGACCTAAACCGACTTGGGACGAGGCGTTAAGAGAGACCTTAAGGAGTGGAATATCTCCAAGGATTTAGTTTTTGGACAGAGCGCTTGGGAGCGGCAATCAACGTGCTCGAACCGTGACCTCTTTTTCGTCGTGGTGCCCTTTTGTGTCTTCGGTTTCCGTCTCTCTTGGGTTTCATCTCTAGCCTACCCCAACTTGCTTGGGATAAAAGGCTGTTGTTGTTGTTGTTGTTGTATACCTTATTATATTATGAACTTTTGGTAGAGAGGGCCACGTCTCATACCCAACTGGAAGGACGAAAAGATGTCTTTTCATTTACTTGCGTGTGGTACCAAGATACGTGCTATCAGATTACATGTAGTGCCAGGGCATGGTCACGAAAAAAAAGATTACATGGTAGCTGTATGGGCTTAATCACACATCAAAAGATGTATAAAAAACATGCCAATCGGATAAAAAATTGGAGTCCACCGATGAGTTATATTTTTTGCTTCTGAATTTGCATTAACACTTTCACAATAGAATTTGTCCGTTTTGGGTTTTCCATCTAGCGTAACTGATAAGAACCATATGTTTCCTTTTACAGATGTATCAAGACCACTTACAGCAGTTATATGGGACTTCAATGTGGGTTCACAGATGGTGATTTTTACGGATCTGTTGAAGGCTCAGAATCGCCACTCTTATAACAGGCTTTGATTCAATATTTGCCTATTTCAAAGTGCAATGTTTTGTTAAAACTAATGTCCAGGTTTCCTTGGAGGTCTCCCTGGATTCTTGCATAAGCTCCGGATGTAGCATAACGAGTCACATATATGAATACCACTTCACATCAAACAAACGCAAAGACGTGCGCATGGGCGTGCTCAATTTACTATATCCGATCATCTGCCATGTTGACTTTTGCTACGTGCGGTACATCTCAGAGATTGCCTCCTTAGGGGGTGTTTGGATGGTGTGGAAAAAGTTCTGCCTGTGTCACATCGAAATGTCGGAGGGACGTCGGAAGGGGATTTTGAATACTAATAAAAAAACAAATTACGTAACTCATGAGGAAATCATGAGACAAATTTTTTAAGTATAATTAATCCGTCATTAGCAAATGTTTACTGTAGCAACACATTGTCAAATCATGGATTAATTAGGCTTAAAAGATTCGCCTCGCAAAGTTATCGCAACGTGTAATTAGTTATTTTTTTGACTACATTTAATACTCCATATATGTGTAACTAAATTCGATGGGACAGGGGCAAAAGTTTTGCCCCGCCCATCCAAACACCCCCTTAGTGTTCCATCATAAGACTGTTTCATGTAAAATTATTTGCCATTTAGACATTAGCGTCTCGGTGTAGCGTTGTCTCATGTAAACCTCTATGTCTCACTATTTGAACATCTCAGCTGTTTTAGAAATTGATCCTTAAATTCCGCATGCGTGTTGCCGTGTTGTTGGGCTAACTTTGGACGTAATGAGAACAAATACCTCCCTGTGGTATGTTCAGTTCAGATCAACATTATTCCATCAATCGA
Organism: Chrysopogon serrulatus; assembly: GCA_015844335.1. Classification (NCBI taxonomy): domain Eukaryota; kingdom Viridiplantae; phylum Streptophyta; class Magnoliopsida; order Poales; family Poaceae; genus Chrysopogon; species Chrysopogon serrulatus. The sequence goes on from JADLZL010006354.1 coordinate 13,043, forward strand.
TAGAACCTGTTGTGTTCATTCTTTGTCAGTGTTATTACATTTCCAAGATAGAACCATGGCCATAACTCGCGCGCATGGGCGCGCGCAAATCACTAGTATATATATTGCGTGTTGCGTCTACCGACACTTGGATGGCAATACACGAAAACAACAAAAGTTTGTTTTTTTTCGGAAAAAGTCTACTTATTACGAAGGAAAAAAAAAGGTTGGTTTATATGCTACCATATCACGACGGTCATTGCTAAATTATTATTTGATAAAAGAACCCTTGACGTGTGGGAACTATTGCGAAATTCCTGAGAAATTCGTGCGCTGAGAAGGTGCTGGTCACCGCTGGATGAGATCCTGCGACGATGACATACGGCCGCGAAGGATCATCGGAGATTCGGATTCCTCGTCGTCGTCGTCGGAGACCGGGAGACCGCTGCATCATCGCCGACACGACACGGCTCGACGGCCGGCGACCGCCACAACACGAGGCGAGGGGGCCCCTTCTCCAGGCGAAGCGGAGGGAGGCGTGGCACCTCTGCATGTGGGATCCACCCGTCAGACACTGGATCACCTGCTTGCGGGACCCGTCGCTGCGGAGCCCACGTGGCAGCCGGGTGTGGAGTGAGTGAGAGGCAGACAGGAAGTACGAGAGCGTTTTATATATTTTTCTATTCGAATAAAAAAAAGCAAGAGCGGCAGTTGGAAAGTTCCGTTTCTGGTTGACTCCCGTGACGTCAGTTGCATTGGTCTGCCGCGGCCGCGCGAGCGCTGCGCTTCTCGTCCATTGCATTTTATTTTCCTTTTCCTTCTTCTTTATATGTAAAAATGGAGCAAAATAGATCAAGATGCATGCATAGCTATAGGTAAATCAATACGTATATTCAAAATCGAAACGTCATGTAGTTTGGAAAAGAAGAACTGCCATACTCCCTCCGTCCCATTGAGAACGTCGCCCGGGAAACGTGTTTGTGAGGGGGGCACGGTTTTTCAACGATAAACTCCATGGGACGGAGGGAGTATTTGTTTATAAGGCATATATATAAGGCCTAGACAACAGGTTTTATCACTGGTTTCACGCTTGCTTAAGGAGAAATGGATAAAAAAAAGGAACCCATTTGATTATTATAAGATGAACGACATAGGCTTGTTATCGCGTAGAATAAGAAGCGGTAATGATTCACATCGAACCGTCCGGACTCGTGACCTGTCCGGACGGCCCTCATCCCGCGAGCGCCTCCCACCCCTTCCGGCCCTCCCTGGCGGTGCTCCTCGCCCTCTCCGACGGCGAGCTCCTCCCCTGCCCGCTCAAGGCTCTCCCCCCCCTCCCGGGACGCTCCTTCCTCTCCCTCCTTGGCAACCCAAGCCGACGGCGAAGCCTCGCTCCCCTGCCGGCCCGAAGCTTCGCCGGATCCGGTGTGGCGGCCCGCGGATCCGGCGGGCGCCGGCCGTGGATCTTGCTCCAAGTAGGCCTCCCCCCTCTCTCCTCTCTCCTCTCTCCTCTCCCCTCCTCCTTCTCCAACTCCGGGCGAGCTAGGGTTCCGGCAAGCTCCACCCCTTCTTCTCCAACTCCGGTGGGGTGTAGATCGCCGGCCGGGGGGGGGAAGGAAGACAGCGGTGGGAAGGCAAAGGGCGGCTTAGGGTAGGCGGCGGCGGGGGGTGGGCCAGGTCTAGGGGGGGGGTGAGCTCGCCGGAGCTGGGAGAAGGAGGTGGCGGGGAGGGAGTGGGCGGCCGCCGGGGCGCTAGCGGCCCTAGCTTCGCCCGGAGCTCCGCGAACCCTAGCGCCCCAAGGCGGGGCGGTGGCGGTGGGGCGAAGGCGCTGAGGGAGGGCGTCGGGGACGCACGCCGGCGTCCGGATGTCAGGCGCTGCCCTTACCCAATAAGAAGATACCACGGCTTAGCGTGGATGTGTATATCACATACTGTAGCTCATGACCTGACCTCGTACTGTTTTTTTTTGGCACTGTTTTTCTTTTCTGGTTATTATTCGGCGGCTGGAGCGCGAGGATCGGAGACGGCGAACCACAGGCACGGAGGATCGATAGGACTCGTACTCGTCGTCGGAGACGGAGACCAGCTCGGAGATCGATGGCGTCGTCGCCGTGACACGACAGGATCGACACGGCCGGCGACCGACCGCCACCCCGTCATGCACTGGGCCACCTGCTTGCGGGACCCGTGCGGTCGTCGCGCTGAGCCGAGCCCACCAGTTGTTGGAAAGTTCCGTTTCCGGCCGGTGGCTTCCGTCACAGCGTCACTTGTTGTGGTCTCCCCGAAAAGGTGCAGCAAAAATGCATGTAACAACGGCACCTCCTTCTTCGTTCCTCCCGTTCGAGGCTCCGAGTCTCATATATCTAATCTAATCTCGCTCTCGCATATGCATATGGTGGCCCACTAACCACTTCAAAGTTCAAAACCACTGTATTTGTATACTTATTATTATTAGGTTCTCAAGTATTAGGTCGTGTACGTCATTCTATTGTCAAGGAACTCACGCATATGCGTAAATAATGTGTGTATACCTTCCGTGCTATGAATGTTAGGGAAGCGTATAGTCTATTATTGTCTTCTAGAAAAAGTTTATTGTTGTCTAAAAACAAAAGACACTAATTAAGAAGTTTTACCTATAGCAATTAAGACGAGCCAGGCAAGAAGGAATGAGACGAAATTAGTGGCTTTGTCATGTTGTGGGGTGATACCAACATGTGTTCTTGAGGAACACATCGCCATGTTACGTACATCTATATTATTATTATTATTTATATATGATGGTTGATGGATCAACATATTCATACGGTGGTTCATTAAACACTTCAATATTTGTATACTTTTTATTAGGATCTCAGTTCACAAGTTCTTTACCCCCAGTTATTATGTTGCGTCGTTCAGTTGTCAAGGAACTCACACATCTGTGTAAATAAATGTAGGTATACCCTTGTGGTATGAATGTTAGGGAAGCATATGGTCTATTATTATTTTCTATAGAAAAGAGTTCATTGTCGTCCAAAAACAAAAGACACCAAAAAGTTTTATCTCTAGCAATTAATAAGAAGAGAAGAGCCATGTAAGAAAGAATGAGACAAAATCAATGGCTTCATGGTGTGGGTATCATACCAACCTGTGTTCTTGGGAATTAAAACACGCTACTGTTTGGCGTGGTGACATGTTATGTACATCTATAATTCTTCGTATACAATAGTTTATGATATAGTTATTTATAAGGCATAAGGCCTAGACAAAATTTATAACTGGTTTCATACTTGCTTAAAGGAGAAATTAATAAGAAAATAACATATTTGATTATTATATTAAGAGAAAACAATGGGCGCGTTACCAACCCGAATAAAAAGATACCACCGCTTAGAGAGAGGTGGCGTATTGCATAGCCCCACTCTTTGCTGCGTGTATCCTATGCAAGTGGGGTTGTAGGGTACATAAAAGCAAAACTAACTAATTCTACCGATCAAAGGCTACATGCATGTATACATAAATAAATGTGGTGATATCCTATTTTTAAGAATATGTGAAGGGGGGTATGGTTGATAATGGTTTTCTAAAAGGCATCACTGCTTGAGGTAGTGCGTCAGAAAACCATAAAAATATGAGTTATGCATGGAAGCCATGTGTAACTCATGCAAGTGTCTCTATGACAAAACTAATAATTAAGTATCTATGTTTGTTGTATGTGTAACTACCCATAAAAAAGATATCATCTCTAGCTCGCTTGTGAAGAGAAATATGTCTGTGAATCAAAGAAAAGGCACCAACACGGTGAGGTAGTGTGTGCCACGACCCTTACTGTGCACTGCAAACGTAGAGTCATGCATATAAGTTATGTGTTGCAGTTGTTGCTTCACACATGAAAATATGAAGTATTTATCTTTTTGTTGCATGGCCTGCATACCCAACACAAATGGTAGTACACATAATGAAGGGTAGGAAACAAACTTGCATTTGAGACCCTCTTTGAGACTTAAAGAATGAAGGGGTTGACATGTAAATAGAAAAATTAATGGGGTTCAAGGGCTCATTTTCCTTAATAAGCCTTATTCTAGATTTACTCTCGATTTATGGGCAGTTCCCCAAACCAATGCCAAAATTTCGCACTACATCGACCTAGTTTCTTGTTTCCTGATTCTTTATGTTGTCAACAACCAATGTTGTCGCTTCTCCTTTGATGCGCCTCCTTTGACAACAATGAGTGCCCATATATAGCAACCATAGCCTACAACTTGTACCACGATCCTCCTAACCATAGTCATGATTTCTTTTTTATTTTGTGGAGGTTATTTACTACATCCTTGAATCCGGTAGCTCCCCACCGCTAGGTCTACCCTGCCCATCATTGCCACTCTAACTTGGCTTTTTTGGGCTAATAATGTGACACTCTTGCCTTGCCTCAGCATCACCCAACACTTGTCCCTCATTGCCTAGGCTAGTGGTATCAACACTACCTTGCCACCTCCATTTGGTCACACTGTCATCGTGGATATCCCCTCTAAGCCTAACCATGGAGAAAAGTTCATCAGGTTGGTTGGGTCTAGTCTGATGAGAAGAGGTCACCTAACGCATGTGATGGAGAATACATACTATATGAGAATGGACTTGCAAGGAACTTCTTCAAGTGCTATATATGGTTGGGCTTTCAACTTATTTAAAGATATTTAAATTTTTCACAAAAATGGTTATTCTTATTTTTATGCACGCAAACTTGTAATTCTTGGAACCGATCATAAAAAGTATTATTGTATATCATCTAGCTATTGCACTAAAAATGTGGCAGAACCTTCTAAATTATATGGCCCACAAGCACCGACATTGTCCCTAAGACCTTTGTCGGCTATGTTTGTGTACCACATAACTTAAAAAAGTTCTATCGGGTGAAACCCCGATGACACCACGATCCTCCAAGATCGACTTCTTACAAGATATTGTAGTATTACAACCGTTTTTATTCAAAATACAACAGAGTAGCGGAAGATTTATAAAAGATACGACTACACTTGATTAGAGTTTAATTAAACAAAACTTAACTGAGTTTGCGGAAGTAAGAAGGAGATATAGAACACCGCAGGAGAACATTCGAGACGGAAGACATTCGGTCATACCAAGCCCACTGGTTTGACCGAACTCATCAAGATTAGTCGGCACCTACACGGGGTCAAAGAACCCCGAGTATAAAAAGTACTCGCAAGACTTACCCGACTAAAAATTAGGGAGAAGACTCGTGAATCTTTGGCTAATAGGAATCAAGGTGAGGCTTTAGCAAGAATCAAAGATACCTTTACGGAAAAAGCGACTAAGGCTGATCCTTATTATAACAATCACTTGTCAACCATGGAACGATTTCAAAACTTTCCGGCCTCAAAGAACTTCCATCATTACTACGATGCGAGGGGCTAGGATCAAGTCTCCCATATCGTGGAGCAACGACGATTCGAACCGCTTTATATACCCAAATTGGGCTTCCTAGCCACACGATGTATCAGGACCAAATATCTTACATACATCAACTCAACGCTTAAATTTCTCCATACCGAACGGGTTCTAGTCGTGAGAGTACAGTACACCACCTCCCTACGCCCGTCCAAGACATCGACGGTGAAGGCTCAGTAGGATGGGTACAACGCTACTTTCCGTTCCCCGTTCTCATCATGGATAGTCCAAGTGGAGTGTAACACCCTAGGTGTTAATTACTTTTGCATTGCATTTCATTAAGCATAATGCATCATTATGCATTCATTTATGAGCATGTAACAATGCAAGGTCTATGTGTGCAACGTACATGTTTGATAATTGATCCCAAAAATGACTTAAAATATTTTGGAATTAAATATAAGGTAGGGTTTATATTCAACTTTTTGCCAAAATGTGCTTCCATGGAGTTATATATGTCACATGTGCTTTTATTAAGTTAATAAATAGCCCAAAGCACAAGTATATGTTTTATTCACCTTTTGGGGTTGGGCCCTAAATGAAAGTTGTAGTATAAACTTTTTTGCTACAAACTTTATTTAAGAACCTAGGGCCAAATCTGTTTTTATCTTGCTCAAAAAGTGGCTTGGAATTTGAATTCAACATATTTTGTTTTGACTTAGAAAATTTCTCTAAGTCCTGAATTCTAATTGCCTTATTCATTTTCCAGGGCTATGTGAAATATTTTTTCACAAATAAAATTCTGTAAACTAATTCACTGTTTGATAGTATAAAGTTTATACTTTAACATCATGCTATTGGTTGACTTGTTCTATGAGTGGTTAACCATTAGTTAATTGATTAAAACTTGAATTCAGCATTTCAATGGAAAAAAAGACTTGGAAGAATTTCTAAGTCTGGAATTCCAGTTATTTCGTTGAGTTTTTGTGGCTGTGGAAAACATCTCTCCAAAAATGCAACTATGGCAAAAATGGCATCATTTATTTGTACAATGTTTGTACTTTAATGTCATTAAGTTGGTTGAGCTTGTTCCATGTTGGTTAATCTTTCATTAAATGCTAAACTTAGCTAACCACTCTAATTATCCTTTTGTTTAACTGAATGAGTGTGGTCAGTTTGTTTTTAGTAATGTTTAGGAGCTTATAACTTGCAAACTAATGTTCTTCAGTCTTTAAGCAAAGTTGAAGTGCACCTATAGAAGATCAACACGGTGCAATTGTTTTCCAATTTGGCTTCTTGGGCAGTGAGATAGAGAGGGAAGAACAGAGAGGGTTCAGACTGCTACAGTACATGACGCCCTTGCCATTCTCCTTTTCTCCTCGGCTCTCACTGGCCACCGGGCGCCGTGGCGTTTTCGCGCCATCGCCGGCCATCACGCGTCGCCAACCACCTAGCCCTGCCTGCAAAGCTCCCCGGCCACCTCACCGACCTATCCATTCCATATAAAAGCCGAGCACCGGCCGCCACGGTCTCTTTTCCTTTCTTCTGCTCCAACTCCGGCCATCACATCCGCCCGGCCAAAATTGGCACGCCGTGCTCCTCCTCGGCCCTCTAGCACGTGCACTTTGCCCGCCATATTATAGCGCACACCATTTGCATCAAAGCGGCGCGAGCTCTAGCTGCCGGAATCGTCTAGCCGTTGTCTTTTTTCTCCACTTTGTCGATCCGCCATGTGCGCCGCCGCGAGCTGCTCCGCCGCGGCCGAACTCCATCCTCCTCGACCCGCCTCAATTAGCGCAAGCACCGCGCCTTGGTGAGCACACCAATCTTCCCTTTCCCTTCTCGGTCGGTTGTGCCCCGCAACGGCGACACGTGCTGGGGCCATCGAGCCGCCATGGTCACCGGTCCACTTGTTCCGGTCACCCTCGACCAAGACGAAGGCACCGACAGATCGCCCGTTGGCGAGCCCATGCCGCCAGCCATTAACGCGCCGGCGGCCATCCGCCGCCGGGCAAGCCCCAGCCGCTCTAGCCGCCGCCCGCTTGAACCAAGGAAGAAGAAGTGGGAGAGAGGGAGATGGGAGCTGGGCGGTGCTGTGCCGCCTCGGGCCAGCATGGGGTTCGACCTAAAAACCAACAGGCCGAGCCTATTTAAGGTTGTGACTTTTTATTGTTTTTTTTTTTTTCGAAGGGGCGGCAAAGCTTTGCCACAGATTTTATTAGACGATAGAAAAGAAAAAGGCTTACAAAAAAAAATATACAACACAGCCTGCCCAAATGGCAGGAAACACGCCACCCTCGGGCAAATGCGCCTCTACCCCACTAAAACTCTACTGTACACATTACAAAAAACTACTAGTGAAACTCCAAAAAAAGCTACTAATGAACATCCAGATTTCTACTTGGCTCCCAGGCGAGACTGAACTGCATGATATCATCCTTACATAGTAGCGCTACTTGTGATGGAGGGAGTTGTTTTTGCTGGAATTGCCTCCTATTCCTTTCCTTCCATATGTTCCACCAAAAATATATAAAGATTCCATCTAATTTTCTCCGTTCAGTCCTCGGTACTTTGCGCCTGCAGCGATTCCAGTAACCAAAGATAGATCCTACCATACTCACTGCTTGAATTGCCGTCAGATGGAACCACTGAGTGATCAACGCCCAAACTTCTTTTCGTGAAATCACAGTCTTTGCATAAATGTGTCGGTGTTTCCAGCCTATTCCCACATAGCCTACAATCGGTGTCTTCAGTCCATCCTCTCTTGCTAAGATTGCTTGCTGTTAGAATCTTTTTGTGCAACAAACCACGGCACTTTGCCTCAGCGTGTGCCTTCCAGATGGGGGTAATTTTGATCTTAGAGAACCTTCCAGTAAATTGTGCTTTTATTGTTTTCAAAAAAGATGATTTTATGTGCTGATTCTTGATAATTCATAACTAAATAATTTTACGTGATAAAAGTATGAGGAAAAGTGTGCTATGATCTGTGTGATGTACTATACCAGATAAAAATATGAGTTTGCCATGTTTAGTACTTTTTTTGCATAAATTAAAATTCAGCCCTTTAATTAAGAAATGCTTGATCTCTGAATTTTGTAGGCTTATATATTAATCCAAAAATCTTGAAAATTCATGGTTAAGCTTTTATTACTAAAAGAAACTTCCACTAAAATTTTTATGCTGTTTGGAGCACTTTCATTTCAGAGCATAATTTTTTGGGGTTGTTTGATAACTGTAAAAATGGTTAATAAATGATTAATTAATTTAGTTGTTTTATTAATCAACTTGAGTGACTTTGGTATTACTTGAAGACCATGAATTACCTTGCTCACCATTGATTCATGGCTTGATATGTTTAGATTTATATTGTATTAATCTTACACGTAGCAACTAATCAATTAATAAAAAGAAAAAGGGAATTTAGTGTTGTTTGCTGGTAACTTTGAAACATGTCATCCGAGCTGTCCCAGGGCAGTGGGATGTTTATCTTCATGTGATCATGCTCGCCATGTAGTAGTTGATTAATTTACTTAATGACTATGCTCATCATATGATTAATAAAGCTAGGGGTTAAATAAATAGTAAGGTGAACTTGCTTCCTTTTGAGTTGGGTGCAGCCCATGGAATGCTTACCCTTAACTACCTCATGGCCATACTTTGTTAAGTATTGTGTATACATCCACCTGGCAAGCTAATTAATTAATCCTGATATACTCTCACTTACCATGTTAATAAAAAGAAGAATGCTTTTTCATACTTAATAAATGTTATAACAACTTAAGTAGTTGCTTTTATAAAATCTCATAAAACCTTTGGCACATATATGAGTTATGAGAACCATGATATCCTGCTAGTGGAATAGAGGTAGTAGTTCATTTAACAAGCTAATGGTCATGTGCTATGTTAATAAAAAGAAATATTTTTTTTCTAATATAAGTGTCTAAATAATGGTGTGAATAATTATCAAGCTTAAATACATTTTAATATTTGGATGAAGACCTAGGAACACAAAACCCTTGCTGTCCTTAGGCAACTTGATTGCTTTACTTGCCAATATGCCCGTAATCCACCTGTAGATTGAATAACTAAAAAGAGCTTAAGTATTTTTTTTCATTTAAATCATGCATGCATGTGAGTTCTCGAATTATCCTCATTTTACTATGGCTTAAGTAAGTAAGTGTACCTGTACATAGAAATGTTGATAGTAGTTCATGACCCATGTCCATGCTTGCTCATGCTTGACTTGATTAATGGAACAAGTACAGATTTGGTTACACATGTGTGTTAGTAGGACAGCAGGAGCTGTTTCTGTCTAGAGGATGTTTTCATAATTCAAATTATGTTTTCTGTGGATATATTAAATACAAAAGTTGTAGAGAATTTCCATATCTAGTTTGTCCCAAAATTCCATGAATTTTGGACAACAATATTGGGAGTTATAGATTGTCCAATATAACAATCAAATTCTGCCTGCTTCCTGTGCAGTCCTGAAAGATCAAACTGTTTGACTTAGATAACTTGTGAATCACCTTTTGGTGATAATTAGAGAGTTGTAGTATTTTTCATGAGCTTTCCAAATTGTCTTGGATCACCACTTTTGGTGGTCTATAGCCCTGGTTATGAGTATGTTGAACTCAGGGACAGAATCTGTCCTAATTCTGGACAGAACTGTTTCCTCAGGCTGTTTGACCTTGTTAAGTGTAGAATCACCTTTGGACATGAATAACAAAGTTGTAGACAACTTTATGAACTTTCCAAAAGTCTAAAAACACCCCTACTGGATGTCTAGATCCCTAGTTATAATTAAAAGAATTTGAGGCTTGCTGCTGTTCTGTTTTGCTTTTATAATTTGAATTGATTGCTTGATCCATATAACTTTTTGTGTGCTTAAAGAGTTTAGTAATATCTTGAGTGGTAAAGCTTGTCATGACTGAAGTATCTTGAATTTAATTAAATATTATTCAACTTAAACTAATAAGTGCTACCCCTAGCTAGTTAAGTAATGATCTTGATGCTTCTTTGCTATAGCTTTTGAAAAGGATTAAACACGTGATGACCTTGTGTGACTTTTGGATTGATTGTGGACCTTGGATCATACAACCCAAATGATCCTCGACAACTTGATTATTAATGCTAAAGAATAGGTTATATTAGCTAGTATATATTTGTTTACAAGTAGTTATAATATCTTTTCCGGAGAAGAGATATACACGTATCTAACGGAAGTTAAAAGTAAACTTGATAATATAGTGTTGTCATCAGAGAAAGAGAATTGCACACATGGAACCTTATGTAGCTTTTCCTTTGTTGTTATCTAAGTAAATCATTTCATCATGCATCATGTCACGCATAGCATTAAGCACGCATCATTCCATTACATGTAGTGCGTGAGAGAAGAAGAATCGCCTCGACGGCGGGAATTTTCTATCCCTCGCGACCGCCATTGGATAGTTACTTGATAGGCCCCGGGATATATATATATATATATATATATATATATAAGGGCAGGAACCCCTTCATCCCTATGGGAAAATAATTCTCCTCTCTCGAACATGGGCTCGATTGCCCGAGGTGAGCAACCGGCACCGAGCCGCCGCCGAAGTTCGTAAACTTATGGGTTAAGGATTGGCCGATTACGGATCTAGGTGAGCTCCCGCAGCGTCTCCTTCACATTTCCTCCCCTCCAATAACTCGTTTCGGCCTCTGTGTCGCCCAATCGCTGTGTAGTTATTGAGCCGAACGCCATTGCCGCCAATCGTCGCCGCGGCTCGGTGGGCGTTCTGCGGCTCAAGACCCTTCGACAGCTGCCCCAGCCACGCCATCAATAACACGCGTACGCGGGGTCGACTAGGCCACGGTACCATGAGCTTTTATCGCGTGACCAATTCTATCTTTCGAATGGAGTGAGCCAAGTGGCGCCCACAATCGAGCACAGTTTTGGCTCACCCCTCGAAGCACACGCACGGGCTTCTTGCACACCGTACGATACCCTTTGTGGCAGAACCTTCCTCTTTGTGAAGAACCAGCACGAGAATGGCCGACATCTGTTATAGACAATCGATCCGTATTTATTCACAGCAGTTTATTGAACGGGGCCCAAAACATCGGTAAAAACACGTCACACATGGGTTCACTTATTCCCTTCCCAGTCCAACATCGACACGCGGGGACCCATACCAACGGCGTAACTACTTAGCACATACAGATAACCGCCAGTCCCATCCTCCCTCTCTGGCATCGGACTCATTGCCCCGGGCCGCCCAAGGTCCTCATGCCCTCGGACACCTGTCGGTAACACACGCCAGCACAAAGACACACCACGGAACCCTGGGTACACTAGGGAACTGTCTGGTGCACCCCGCTATTGTGTACAAAGGATTATTTCTCCATTTTCTAGTGTTAGAAAAATTTAGGGAAAAATTTCAGAATAAAACCACTTGACATGTAGAATTTAACCATGTAGTTTGCACATCAATCCATGCATTATGTACTACAACTCAAAATTCCATTTAGCAACTAGGGTTTTTAAATAAATTGGAATAAACTTTGAAAATGTATAACTTTTTACATTCTAATCCCATTTAGGTCAAACCACTTTTCGTTTTCTAAAAATCATGCTCTACACATTGCATCTAGTGACAACCTAGTTCTAACTCTGCATGTATGTGTTTTTTTATCCTTTAGCAGATTCTTACCCGATAGAAAATTCCCCGCCGTGAGAGGACGTATATCGTGACGGCCGAGGCATCGACCACGCTGGATGACATCGCGGGCAAGTTGACCACACAGGAAAAGTCCTAATTTCCACCCCTCTACCACCCTTCTATTTTAATTGAAAATGATCCTCTATTAAAGAATATACGATTAATTCAAGATCTTCTAATGTGACAATGGGATAATAAGGTAAGATTTGATAAAAGTGATTATATACATGTTATGATATGAATGGGTTGGGGTAAAATAGGTGTAGATTACTTGACGGATATTATCGCTGGCGATATAACTCGGAGATCATGTTTTAGTCACCCCTAAGGACCGGTTCATTGCCTTTATTCATCCCTCGTGATATTGCCTCTGCATCCAATACACGCCTATATGGGTAGGCTTGATCTCACACCTCGTTAGGGTTGAAGTATATTTCCACTTAGGTGTAGGCAAACGGTAGAGCAGGAGATCTTCTAGGATGCTAAGTGATCTTCCATGGCTCACATGGACGCTAAGTGATCTTCCATCGTAAAATTGTTTGGTGCACATTTGCTAGTTTATATACATATATCTATATATTCTAAGTGTGGATGCGGTGATCTTCCCACAAGGTTGAGAGGCATGAGCTGCGAAAGTGAGCTTCCATGTCCAGGTTAGGCATAGGAAGAAGAGTGGTCTTCTCGCTAACTTTCTCTCCCAACCCCCGCAGAGTGGAAATGTATGGAAACCTAAGGAATGCATACTATCGGGCATTTGAGGAAATGGGCGATTTGGTCAACCCCTTGGCCAGGAAGGAATCGCGAACTACCGCCGTGGGGAAAAAGTGTACACCCTCTGCAGAGTTATTAGAATCTATTCGAATAGCCACGCCCTGGAATGGACAAATGCCGGGATGGGACGCTATGATTAGAATATTATATGATTAATGAGATAACGTAAAACCTTGTGATTATGAAATGGACTAACCTGGGACTAGTGAGGATGATAATACCCCTACTAGGCCCAACCCTAATTTTTATCATCACTTTTTCCACCAAGAAGTTGGGACTTGCCGAGCACTAAGTACTCACGGTTGATTTGCTATGCGCACTACTCAACCCTCGAGATGATCGCTACTATGAAGAGGAGGTGAACCCCGATGTCAAAGGAGCTACGTAAGGACCCCGACGCGTTGGATCGATCGTAGGAGTTAGGGCTTCGACTACGCTCAAGATGCCTCGGGTGGAGTTGTTGTTACGCTTCGCTAGAATAATTAGTCTCGCCTTAGAATCTACCCTCGTAATAAAGTTTCAACACCTTGCGCGCCTTAGTCATTCTATATAACCCAAGGGCTATGCCCTAACGATGTAGAACCCTTAATCGATATCAATAAAGCTCAGAACTTTTTTCTAAATCTGTGTGCCATTTCTGTGTATAATGGACGAGTTTCCAGCGTGATCTCGGCAAAGAAATACAGGTATATCTCGACTCTCAAAATGAGGGGCCGACAGAGATGATCAAGCCTTGAAGAAGATTCGGGAGGATCCAACCCCAAACAAAATGTTTCCACGGAAGATGCCGATGTCAAGATTCAACGCCTAACCTTCCCTCGCAACACGTGCAAAGCCCCCGAGCATAACCCACTCTCTCTGCTTACAAATACTTTACTACACTTTAAGTCTAGTGTAATGTGCATTACGTAAATAGGAGTTGGATGAAACCGTTGTTGCATGATTACCTTGAGCTATAGCTATTTCCAAATACTATTCCACTAGTGTGTGTGTAGGATGTTCTCCAAATGTTTAGCCATGCTTTAGCCCCGTAGAAGTCTGGTGATTGCCTCCCGCGAGATGTAGGATGGTTACTTTTTTCACTACGGATATATATATATGCTATCCTGAATCATGAGAATGGAAATAATTGGAGACCGGACGGAACATGGACTATGTTCTGGTGGAAGTTTATCAGGTTACCTGGTCGTGCTAGTTCTCGCAGGTCGCATTAAGGACCCAGCCGTATTCTCGATCTAGGTGTGAGATTGAACGCATCTTCACATAACCACTTTAATAACTCATTTTGACGGGCGGAAACCGGTTAGCTTATTCGAGGTAGTTCTTGAACCGCTTATGCATTGCTGGGACGACAGGAAGGTGGAAGGGTACTGCTCAAGACCCTCGGGACTAAAGCTGACTACGGCCGAATCCGCATGACTTGTGAGGATGCAACATCATGAGTTTTTGCATAGCGGATCGCCTATCTTTCGAATAGAGCGAGTTTTAAAGGACTGGCAGGCTTTGGTCCGGCTTGCGATATATGTGATATGGGCTTTACCCTGGTGTAATCGAATCGCCGTCTCCCCGACATTGAGAAACTCATACCTTTTCGTAGAGGCGTAGAAAAGAAATGGAACATCTGGATGATAATGGAAGGATTATGGTTGATATCCCATTATGGATGATATTAATTTCTATAATTCAAATTATATGATATAGAAAGACGCTAATGTAGCTCAACATTAATGCCGCTACTAAAATTACCGTAAGGATTACATTAGTAAGCTTTTCTACAAAATGATGCTAGCCATTAAACTTCACACATATAGCCTATCATGATCCTTGGTGTCTTTTATTTCTTCTCCCCGATGGGTAAGTCTTGCGGAGTACAATTTGAGTACTCAGGGTTTTATCCCACCATGTTGCAGATGAAGTGCTTGTTTGCGGATGGTGTTAACTAAAAGTCATAAGTACCTGCCACTCCATATAAAGCTTCTTATCTTTATTTCACCGGAGAATGTCACCTAAGCTAGCAATACAATTCAAACTTTTGATTTGGTAATCATCTCTAAACTATGCTTTATTGTAAATTGATTTGAAACTAAACTTCCATTCCTTATTTTATCATATTGTAATATCTTTTATGCCGCGAACTCGAGTATATGATGTATATTTGCTTAATCGAAGTACACCATCCTCGTTGTAAAGTTGATTTACCGAGGTCATTTGTGACACTCGGCAGACTACCGGCTTTTATATACGTGATGGTATGTGCGTGCTAAACCGTGATCAACAGGGACGCTCATACTTAATCAGATATAAATTGGTCGGTTCTCGCCACATGGAGCTTACCGCCATTAGCATAATAATTAGTACTATCCAATAACCTCATGATCCCAGAGCCAAACAATGGACGGTCCCGATGCAAGTCACTCCACCGGCTAGCCTCAAAATTTCATCATCATGTTCTTATTGAGTACCCTTGACCCGCCAAGGTAAAGGATAAAACAATAAGCAAACATCAGTTTTTTTATAACTTTTCTCAAAGAGAGGATATTGTTATCAAACTTTGAAAACATTTTATTTTAAGGCCTATGCTATCAGCAGAGCGAAGCATGTACTAAGCATTTTTAAATCAAACAGGTTTCAGGATTATATCTCAAGGAAGGTGAATGCACGTATAGGATATCACACAAACTCCTACACCTAATGCATCATATCATCAATATAAAATTATAAAGGACTTTCAAAAATTCAAGGACATGTTAAATGCATCCTGGGGCTTGCCTCGTGTTGCGTAGAAGGTTAGTTGTTATTCTTGACATCAACATCTTCATGGATTCACCTTGTTAGGTTGGATTACCACCTAAAACTTTTTGAAATTCTTGACCATCGCGATCCTTTGCTCTCACGTGAACTATACTACATGAAATGATGTATGCTAAGTATGATGAAATGCATGACATGATGCATGATGCAGGGCAACATGGATGAAACAACTTATTTTTTTTATTATCTTGAGTACAACTTTCCTTCACAATATAGTTGCATCAAGAGAGCATAATTAACAACAACGATTTAATTTGGATAACGCAACGCAATCAATGTAATTGAATTGTCGGCTGTCATTAGAGTTACGACCTAGGGTCATCACTCAATTCCAAAGTCAATTAAACCTATGGTGATTAAGGTTAATTACTAATTTATTAACCATTTTTACAGTTGTTGAAAAGCCGCTTAATTAAATTTGATAATTAAACTTATTACTACACATGTGAGGATACTATTACTATTACTATTACTACACATATGATGATGACGACTACTAATACTACACAATCAAGCCATGAACCATTTTGAGTGGTAATGATCCATGGTCTTCAAGGAATACCAAGAAGAAAATCATTCTAAGTGAAACATTCATAAATTACTTTAGGTCATTTTTATTATTTATTAAGCATGTGAGCATACTCTACCCTTAAACTACACAAAAACAATGCCATGGACCAGGGAGGTTTACTGATTCATGGACCCCAACCAATACCACAAATCACCCAACATTTCAATTAAAAAATTACTTAACTAATGGTTATTTTTATTAATCATTTTATGGTCATTAAACAAGGTAGAAATTAGTTATTAAAAATAAACTTACTCCAAACAAGTACCAAAATTTTAGTGGAGGTTACTTTTAGCATGAAAAGCTTAACCCTAAAAATTTCAAGTGATTTTTGATTAATATTTTACTCTACAAAAATCAAGAATTTTGCATTTTAATTAAAACATGGAATTATTACCATGACAACAGATACTTAGCATACATTGCCCGCCTCGCGCCCCCCGCCGTCAAGGCGCCGAAGCCCCACAAGGCAAGCGACGCCACGGCAGGAACGCCGCACCCAGACCTCGCCAAGCTCAAGCCGAGTTACCAAAGCACGCCGCCGCCCTCGGGAACTGGCTCGCCACCAACGCTGACGCCGGCGAAGCCCTCGCCACCAAACCCGCCTCAAGCAGACACCGTGACCCCAGCAAAGAGGGTGGCTGACCAACGGGCCCCATTGGTCGGTAAAATAGTCATTTGACCCGTCTGCTTGACAATCGCTAGATGGGAAGGTTGACGGAATGGCTTGAGAGAGAGAAAAAAAGTTTAGAACTTAGATATTTATGAGAGTTCGATCTTTCGGACTTGATTTAGATTACCATCTTTTTTTTAATGGTATACACGTAAAAGGCTCTTATTTAGGTACATAGAAGCAGAAAGGAAAGGAAGATAGCTTTTACTTAGATGCCATTAATTTGGAGCACTCCTTTTCTTGTTTCGCCCTTGTCCTGTTTTTGTAATTCCTGTCGGGCTTTGGCAACTGACAAACGGTTGTGCTCCGGCTTTGATCTGATTCAATGGGAATGAAATTATTCCTACTTTTTGCTTTGCCTGTATAACAGTTTCCGTATGTTTTGTGTAAATTGCCCCACTCCCTGATGTTGTATCTGTACGTAAAGCTAAGCCTTCTTTGTAGTTCATATAGAAATTGTCTTGTTTCTCGATAATACAACTACTCAGGCTCGTTCTACGTAACTCCAATCGTTCGTCATACTCATACCAAGCATAAGCATGGACGTGTGATTTCTGTAATTCTCCTGGGAAGGAGCTGGCTACACTGGTAATAAAAAGAGTAAGCCGCAACCAGTCAAGCAGTAGGCAGTAGATTGCTGCTAGCAAGCAAAGATATATTGTTTTCTAAGTTGATTTTGATTATTGAATTTGCTGTGTAGGAGTTTGTTCTCTGGAGGGAACGTACTATAGAAACTGAGGGAATGTACTACTTAGGGTAGGCGTTGCCGCTTGGAGCCTATATTTCATCATCATAGTATTGTAGTTGGTCGAGATTTTTATTTCATACAAAGGTAATAATAATTGTATATGGGTAGGTGCATATTTTTATGCTTTGTCATTTTCACATAGGTGTCATAATATTATCTGCCGTATCAAAATAGAATTATCATGAAAATATTTTTGTTGGCTATATTTATTATGGAGAAGAAATAAGTTAATATAGCAAGGAGTAATAATATTTGCGATCAGCTGTATGAATAAGATTTTTTTTTTTTTTTTTTTTTGATCGTAAAGCAGGTAAGATCAGTCAAGCAATTTTGTTTTATGCATGGTAAGGGTAAGGTATCATAAAAAATTTGATAGCAATTTGAATAAAGAAAATGACTCTATTGATTATTTAAAAAACTTTGAGTGAATCTAGATCTACATTTATAGCAATAAATTTACAATGAAATATAAGTTGTTATGTGTTTAGCGTGAAGTGCTGCCAGTAGAGTTTAACAAATCTAGTTTGGTATTTTTCCTCGATTTTTATTTGATTTGTTATAATTCTATACAAAATTTCAGCCACTTTAGATAAATACAAACTCAGCAAATAGAAAATGACGTTGGGGCCAAATTTATCCTTAATTAGTTCAGCCATGTCATAAATGGCCCGAGTGGGAGGGAGACCGGCCCATAAAGAAGGCCCATTCGGGGAGGAGGCTTCGGGGTGGGACTGCGGGTTGATTCCCTCGTTAAAGATTGAGGGTTGTTTCGCAAAAACATCCGAGAGGAGACTTGGACAGACGGGTTCATTTCCGTAAAGTTTGGGGGTCTTTTTCGAAAAATGACCAAGGCTCGCCCGACCTGGGCCGTCACTGCGCGCCCGATCGGACTGCCGGGAACGGCCTGCGCTGTTAGTATACTAACGATGAGCGCAGCCGTCGCCGCGGCGGCGCCTCCACGACCTGAAATCTCTCCCCGCTGCTGGCGCCTCACGACTGAAATCTCGCGCGGCCGCTGGCTCTCCACGAATCTCTCCCCAAATCGCCTTCGGCCCGATGGATCTCTGTGGCGAGGGGCTTCGTCTCTCTAGACAAGCGTGCGAGGGATCCCTCCCAACGCACGTTTGGCGGCGGCCGCGCAGGGGCGTACCGACCTCGCTTCGTGATTGGAGATGCGGCGCATCGCCCCGACAACCTCCATTTTCGCCGACAACCTCCACTTCTACCTCCGCATGACCCGCAGCCCCACTCGCTCTACGCCTAGGAAGCTGCCGCTGCCTCTCTCCACACCTGCACATATCCTCGTTTACTTGTTGTCATTGAACCGCACTTCTCCGTGGGCTTCCTCTTTATCAATGTGTTCGTGGTTCCAGAGACCCGACGAACCACCCCGCATCAATATCTCTTCTCGAGACTCTCCATGCCGTCCTCCCAAGAAGCCGCCATGACTTTTCTCCCACCGAGCTCGCCGAGGTTTATCGACCCCCACTACCGTGTAGGTCTTGTTGCTGCCCTTGCCTTGCCGCCGCTCTTTCTTACTGCGTATTCTCTCATCCTCTCGTGGGCTACTTGGTACAGAATCGTCATACCCGCGGCACCCAACCGCAAATCGTGGATTCACAACATCCACGTGATTTCATTCACGCCCAAAACCGCTTCGCACACTTATGCCGAGATGAGACACCGCAAAGTTGCTACCTATATCACACAATTGAGGTACAATTTACCCTTTGTATATGTATATTTTGTTAGTGTAGTCATATATGGTCATGCATAATAGTAGTCTGTTAGTGAGATTCATTTTTGTGATAAAAATAGCACCCACACAAACACTCTAGGAAAGAGATGGAAGAAGATAAGTGAGCAATGACATACAATAATAATGTGGAAAGTGTAGCAAAGACTTCCTTGAATGTCATGTTGCTAAACAGAACAGCACTCACACACACACAGCACACACCCATGTTTTCAAGTCGTTTAATCGATCTCGGTCACTTGGGATTCAAAGGACATCATGGATTAGTCGCCGACCAGCCTCGATGGTTTCAGCCTAGTCGAATTTTGTCGCCTATGCGCTGCCTCCTATATATCAGACATATACCTACTATATTCACTTTATATATACTATATAGTATACAAAAATTAAGCAAGCATCAAGACTCACATTAGTGTTTAGCTCGGTGGACTTAATTTGTGGGTACTTGTTTTCTTCTCTTTTCTCGCACTGGCCCGTCAGAAATCCATATTCCTATCCTAAACTCCATTTCTTTTGCTGAATTGCTGCTAGAAGCCTTGAATACCAAAGAAGACCATAAATAGCAACACAACACTAATTTGAGTCTTGATGCTTGATCTTAACACGCTGAGCAAAGACACTGCTGCGAAGAGCAATAGCAAAATAACTAGCATTTAGCAGTACTCATCTTCCTGAATCGCTCACAAGAGCCAAAGTGATAGCAATGCCACAATCTTCCTCGAACTGGTTCACAATGTTCATCAAGCCATTCATTTCCCCCAATGGAATTCGTCAAGCAAGAGCAGATTGCATCTCTTTCCTTTTGGAACCCAGCCTCTAAACAGCATTCATCAAACCGGGTCGTCCCCTGCTCTAGTCGGACTGACTTAATTGCGATTAGTCGCTGACTAGCCTGACGACCGTGCTCTCGGTTGAGCTAATCGAGGCGAACTCCAATGGTGGTGTCCCCCGTCTGCCGCCAGGGGACCGTGGTGGAGGTGAATGTGCTCGCTCGGGTGGAGACGTGCTCTCCAAAGCAGCCAGCCCGCTTAGCTGCGAGCAGCTGCCGGCTTCCAGAGGCTGATAGCAGTGGCCGCGTAAAGCAGAACTCGGCTGTCGAGCAGAGTAGCTGCAGCCAGCAGCCGCTCTTCACGCCGCCACCACCTCCTGGATCACCAAGTGCTCGATGGTGAATGTGTCGCTAACACCCAGCCACTTTCCCCAAGCCCGAGTGCGAGCCCCAAGCCGCCTCATGGAACACCACGTCCCGCGAGATCACCACCTTGCCTCCACGCGGATCATACATCCGGTAGGGGCCTGCTGCCCTCCCTGCGTAGCCCGAGAGCACCATTGGTGCCCTTGATCTACTCCACGTGAGCAGCAAGCTCTACCAGCACCCACACAAACACTCTAGGCAAGAGGTGGAAGAAGATAAGTGAGCACTGCTACAGACACACAAGGAAAGTGCAAGAAGACTTTCCACTGACGCCGCTGCCATGTCGCTGCCGAGAGCAGCACTCACACACACACAGCACACACCCATGTTTTCGAAAGTCGTCCCTAATCGATCCTCGGTCACCTTGGGATGACTGTGCGACTAATCGCGATTAGTCGCCGACCAAACTGATGAGTCGAGCCTAGTCGACCCTCGGTCGCCCATGCAGTGCCCCTATATATCAGGACATATACCTACTATATATATATATTCATATATACTATATAGTATACAAAATTAAGCAAGCATCAAGACTACATTAGTGTTTTAGCTGGTGACTTAATTGTAGAATTGTTTTCTTCTCTTTCTGCACTATCCGTAAATCCATATTCCTATCCCAAACTCCATTTCTTTTGCTGAATTGCTGCCAGAAGCTTGAATACCAAAGAAGACTAGCAACACAACACTAATCTCCTAGTTCATGATGCTTGATCTAATACAGCTGAGCAGCAACATCAAAAGCAAAGTAGTACATAAATAATTAGCATTTAGCAGACCATCTTCCTGAATCGGTTCACAAGAGCCAAAGTCATAGCAATGCCACCATCTTCCTGAACTCGTTCACAATGTTCATCAAGCCATTCATTTCCTTAAATGGAATTGTCAAGCAAGAGCAGATTGCATCTCTTTCCTTTGAACCCAGTTTTCTAAACAGACTATTCAAACTCAAGCCCCGCTCTAGTCTGACCACTAATTGTATGGCTACTATTTGAGTATCTCAATTTATATATATATGAAACTTTGTGTATTTGATCGCCGAGATGTTAGTAATGTTCGATTATTTCGCAGCTTTGATCGGGACCGGTTGGAGTTGAGCTAATTGATTTTTGTAAAAATCTGTCCCCGGCCTTTGGTAGGCCCCTTTAGATGGGTCGTATAACCCGTCTCATTGTCAACCGATACGTTTAGAAGGGTGGGAGACAGCTTGTCGGGTTGGTCTTTCACGACGAGAAGAAGAGGTTATGACATTGCACCGCACGTGATGCAGTGAGGTGGACAATGTCTTGGTTGGCGGTGTTGCGGGAACATCAGCTGAAGGGTTCTCCATGGTGATATCATTTGGATGGCTTCCATTTGGTGGATTCTACGAGGGCAGCTGGATCACTGATTGAAAACATATTGTGCATCTATCACTTTGGGACATATCTTTTACGAGTACTACATTTCTTAGATTTGCTCACGAGGAAATAGTGACGAGGAAGATTAGTTGTCGATCGTAGCCTGCTCTGGAGCGAGCTGGTCGGATCGAGTGACATTGAAGTAGTATTTAGTCTTTGTTGAGGAATGACCTCGCGAGAAAGGTGATGTGGCAATCCTTCACACAAGATCTTCATGACTTCTATCCAAGCATGCCCCCTATACTACAGGAGGTTTTGGATAAGTTTCCTGCGATGATATGCACTGCAACTTTAAAGGGCTCCACAACGAAGTCAAAAGAATTCAAGGATCAGCCCTAGACATCGGGAGCGTTTAAATGGTGAAGATTATATCATGGTGACCTAGATTTGGCTTTGGAAGTCATTGACAGGCAGTTGGCTGAGTCACAATGAACCGAATGGTGTTATTGCATCCACCGAGGGGGTATAAGTGGATGCGGAGCTGCATTCTCACACCTGACACTATTCACATAATGGAAACCAACTAGGTTCAAAGATTCATCTCATGATTTACAACCAATCTATGTGGTACTTTTTTTTGCAACATTTAATGCTTCATGTCATGCATACAACTTTTTTATTTATAAGAAAATCACACCCATTTGTATAACGATTTTATATTTCTAAAGATCTTTAGGCAACTTGCATGGGGTATCTTCTAATTTCTAATAAGATTTAGTTCTTTGATTTGAGATAACCAAACAAAATTGCTTTGACCCATTTGTAATACACAAACAAACTTCCTAGTTTTAGGACATTAAAGATGATATATGTTCCTACAAGGTGATTATTAGTAGCAATTTGGTTGTTGTTGGTGACTTGTCCGCCAAAACGGAGAGAGAGCGTAGTTGAACAAGAGATCAAATGGCCACAAGTCATCTTCCCCTAAGCCGCTAAAGAAGAGAGGAGAAAGTTAGAGAATGTAATAAAGAGATTGATAAATATTGTCCAATCATCGACCAACTAGGTTCAAAGATTCATCTCATGATTACAACCAATGCGTGTAATTACTTTTTTACTAACATTTAATGCTTCATGTCATGCATACAACTTTTTTTATTTATATAAGAAAATGCCCATGTGTATAACACGGTTTTATATTTCTAAAAGATCCTGCAACAACGACGGGGTATCTTTTAGTTTCTAATAAGTTAGTTCTTTGATTTGAGATAACCAAACAAAAATTGCTTTTGACGACTGTAATACGAAAACAAACTTCCTAGTTTTAGGACATTAAAGATGACATATGTTCCTACAAGGTGATTATTAGTAGTAATTGGTTGTTGTTGGCGACTTGTCACCAAACAGAGAGAGAGGGAGAAAGTTAGACAAAAGTAAGAAAGAGATCAATGCCACAAGTCATCTTCCCTAAGCCCCCGCCAAAATATAGAGAGGAGAAAGTTAGAGAAAGCAAGAAATCAAATGCCACAAGTCACCTTCCCTAAGCCCCGGTGCTTTATTTATAGGAATGGGGAGATTGTTAGTTATATTCATTTCCTCAAAAGATTGTGAATTACAAAGCAAGTCCTATTTCAAAATGTTCCCTTGGATGCTTATGAATACACCATGGACCTATATTTAGACTATTTTGTATGGGTCGTGCTGGGCAAGAGCATTATTCCATCATCGATTTGATTTTGGTTGGAAATCAATAAGATGTACAATAGGCTACTTCTACTAAAATGTGCCTAACTACAACTCCACTTCATTGCGAGGGTTGCCCCCCTAGCAACCTACAAAGGTTTACACTTTGACACCTTCTTCGCTTTGCCACTCACATAGGAAGCCTTTTGCCCTCCCACTACTACAAAAACTTAACCATGGTGGGTGAACTGATTAACCACTCTGGGCATCCTATCCGCCTCCGTCAAAAAGGGGTCACGGTGTTGGTATAAATTAATCGGCACTCCATTAAATAATATTTAAGTAAGATTATCCGCAGTTTAACAGACATATCATTACCCACGCCACATTTTACCCGGGAGGTTTTAATTATCATATCCACGTGGAAACGGGGCTTATGATGATGACAAAAGTCTATAGACTTAACCCAACAATTAGCTAGATAATATAAGTAGAGAAATAGCTATTGAACTCTTGAAGTTCTGACAACCGGTAAGCTTTGAATAATACCATTCTAGCTAGGGCAAGTAACCCCGAATAAGAGAGCGTAAATCGGAAGTTCTCTCCTACCAAAAACCTTGAGCCTATCGATCCTATCAATCTAGAAGTGGAGCTCAGGCACCTCATGCCTACACTATGAAATACTACTTCAATTAAGTAATTACCAAGATCAAAAGCACTTTAGTATGAGTTGTAACTGGAAGAACAAATAAGAACAACTTCTTACTTGAATTGGAATGTTGAATACAAAGGTACCCTAATCCAGCCTCCGGCGAGGAGCCAATCTAGAAGAAGTTAAACTTCAATGAAGCACCCGATGGCTGAAACCTCTAGAATCTCTACTCCCTCTACTTCATCTCTAATTCTAACAAGACTAGATCTAGATGAACTAGTCTCTCCTAGTTACTACATCTAGATGAACTAGAACTAGATGAACTAGAACTAGGATCAACTAGAGGGACCCCTAAACCCTAATTTATGTAGAGAATATGAAGCACTAGTGGGTGTAGAATGCCTCTAGGAAGAGCCTTGGGGCATCATGCTATATGAGGCCGAGGTGGAGGCGGAGGGCAAGGAACCGCCATGTCATCGATCCAGCGTCTCATGTTATGTCACCGCCGTCCGGATGAAACCAACCTTAGATCGATGTAGGGATGCTTTACTTAGGTGCCAAGGAAGCATGGGAGGAAGACTCGAAGGGGCGCCAAACCCTAGTAGGAGCGCCGATCGGTGCTGTGGTGGGCCGGCGGCCCCACTTGGTGGCTCACGTGGGTCCCTGGCCGTCTGGGTGTCTTCTAGATCCTTCCAGACGCGTTGGTCGACCTTTGCCATCACGGATAAGTTTCGTGATAATTATGCACTCTAATCCCTCTTTTTATGTTTTTTACTGGAATAATCCCCGAAAAATATGAAATCACCAAAACTCGGTGGAAATTGTCGATGCTAAAACCCTAGACTAGTGTGTATTCTGTGTCCTTTGTGTCTAAAGTTTTTAATAAAAAGTTGATGTTATCCACCGTCAACAACTCCCCCAAGCTTACCTTTTGCGGTCCCTTGGCAAACAACCTAAACCTAATTATTAATATATTTTGGATCAGAGTTGCTAGGGCTAAATACTTTTTATTCCTTTTAAGTACACTTGCTTTCCCAACAGAAATACTCCTCGAGTTTTAGACAAAGCGCATCCTAACTTTTAAACTTACCTATTTTACCTTTAACTGTAAGCTTTACTGACTGCAGACAAGCCTCTCGAGTGAATCGAGAAAGAGCAGAACAATCAAGTCTAGCACTTTATGTGCTTGGGGAATTTATACATTTTGCTTTCCATATTCTAGAGTTTTTGTAAGTTTTTCGAAATGAAACTTAGAGAACGATTGGCGCATGACACCGCAAAATTCTCTTTATATATATTGTTATAACGGATCTCCTTGAGGCGATAATGACATCATGTCTTCCTACATTCTGGGATTTATAGTGGAGCTAATAGGAGTGGCAATAACAAGGATGAAACATACTTGCAATTCATATGTTGTAAAGTCAAACAATGGATCCTAAGGATCGGAGGTCACAATCAAACCAAGCATTGCATGTTATTATGGGAATATGAATTGAATGGGTGAGGTCATACAATCAAACCAAAAGATGTGCATGTTATGGAATATGGTGGATAGGTGCATTTATGGTTTTTGGTGGCTGGTCTAATTCTACTTTTGCTCTTTGAAAATAACTCACTCCTTTCTTAAACTCTTCAGGGAAAAGCTTATGGACTATCATTACTCTCTTCTTTTTTTATTGGGGAAACGGGTATCTATATACATTGTTTTTAATTGCTAGGACACATGTCCATCTTTTACCCCCCTTCTTCTTCTTCTTCTCTTTTTTTTTCAATACTTTTGCATAGCCACATACATCCTTTAAATATAAATAATTGGAGGGATAAATAGGACTTAAGAAACAATTAAATGGGGGTTGTCACATAAGGGTATATTTTTGGTGTTTACTCCGAGTGTAGAAAAGAAAAAAATATTTTAAGGTGGATCTGGATGAAAGTGAAAAATGAAGCGCGCTTACATCGAGGAAGTAGGAGTAATACATATGTGGGTGGAGTGCGTAAAGTGATCTTGATTTTAAAAGCATGACAAGGCTCTCATAAGGTATACAACAAGATTGACTAAACTCAATGTAAAAAGCAGCGGCATGAATGTGAATGTTAAAGGTTTTTCTAACTCTAAATGTATTATATATGGCTTTGGTAGGAATTCAAATTTTATCATACAAGAGCTCATCATGTAAGATTTTAGGGTTTTCAAAATAAATCTCAAGAACTTAGTAATGCTAGAATAAGATAAATAGCAACTTAAGACCTTCATATCATATCAATCAATTACCTAGACTTAGCTTAAGCATATGCCTCCACAAGTTTTTAGGTTCGAGTAAATTCTTATATCAAAGCAGTCATGTCCAAAACTCAAGAGAATTCATGGTTGAAACCAGAGGCACTTGAAAGGAATTATGGTAGAGCAACTATTCATCATTCAAGATAAAAATTTTAATCCTTCATGTGCTCATATATTTTTGGT
>JADLZL010006355.1:0-12749 GCA_015844335.1 Chrysopogon serrulatus
TGCATGCTTGCCCTCCTGGCGTAGCGGCAGTTTGGTGGCACAGCCAGCCATCGTGCTCGTGTTGAGGTATGATATTATCTTGACGTGAAAAGTTCTATTTTGGAATGTTTTCTCATGAAAGTACTAATGAAATATATTCTCACCAAAGTTGCTCAACGATCACTACAAGCTCTGGGGCATATACGTGTCGGCAAATACCAAGAGTAGCAAGAGAACAACAAGCCCAATGCATCAACTAGTGCCACAAGATGCAATATCACTAAGCATGCACTAGAGGCTCTCAAATCTCACCAAAATGATGAAATCAATGATGCAAGTAAGTGGAGTGTATTTCTCAACCCTCAAAAGGTGTGCACAAATGAATTGGGATGCCAAGAGAGTGACTAAGATTGGCCACACCATCTATTTATGTCCCAACTTGAAGATATGATCATTACCCCTTTGATTCAAATTCTATGTGTGCACTGGATAGATAAAAGTGGCACCAGACATATCGGTGCCCACCCTCTATGATTACTTCAATGGCTAGAAAACTAGTCATTACGCCATGTCAGCGCAAGTCCGAGCCTAAGTCCCAAATACATACCTCTTTGCTTGATTATGACGATGCATTATCCAGTGCACACCGGACAAACAATGTGCCACCTATTTGGTGCGGCAGCGAACGCAGCCATGCCCCAGCCTAGAGCCATACAAGGGAAGATAGCTAGCCAGACCTATTCGGTGCATAGGCCCGTCTGATGAGTGCTAGACAGCAATAGTCAAGGTTGTCTTCTCTTTCTCATAAGTGTGCCAACTCTAAAATGTTTTCACAAACATGTTAACTTGAGTTAGCTTTTTTTTTCAAAGTATTTTCAAGTTATCTTGTGCTTGCTCTTCGAATGTGTCACTAGGCCTAAAACATACATGCATAGTAAACCAACACCTAGCTAGTGGTACTAGGTGACTGAATCGTCCAATTGGAGCTCCCCTATTACGACCATCTATCTTACAACTAATCAAACACTATTTCTTCTTGACTAGTAAAATAAGAAATACCCCAGCTTAATTTGCCTTGAGCCCTTACATTTTTTTTCTTGTTTTCCAAGTTGAACACTTGAACACCAATTTGGCGACAACATTCATCACTTTGTGTGCCATTCTTGCTCATCCTTGGAGTTGGACCAACCTATCTCATAAATAACACTTAGAGTGTATGGTTAGTCCATTTGGTTGTCTTAATTAACCAAAACCAAACACACCGCCTTTCACATGTGCGTTAACACAAAAGTTGTCCGCTGAAGTTATCATAAATTTACATTGTTGTGTCAAGTGGGAAGGCTACATAGACTTACATTGTTTTGGAATTAAAGGTATTGCTACCTAGTTGAAGAAGACCTAGGATAATTCCAAAAATCGATGATGAAAATTAGAGGCAAAGTGAATTCTTCTTACACTTTTGTGACACTACTTTATTAAAACATAGAAAAAAGATGTATGATATTAATTCATTCTAAAGTACAAGTCATTTAGATTTGTCTTAAGTCAAACCTCTTTAATTATACTCATATTTACATATAAAATTCTATAAATCTAATTAAAAAATAACTAAATTTTAGCTAGCTAAAATTTCAAAGGTAATCTTTGGCTAGCTAAAAGTTCTCATTGCTAAACCTAATATTTAGCTAAAGATTAATGCGATTTAAGTCTCAAAGTATTTTTCCTAAGAATGTATACTCTTCATTAATATAAATCTCATAGCTAAACTGTTGGCCTGAAAATGTACCCTATTTTAGTTCTCATAGCTAAACCTAATTTTTTAGCTAGCAACTGACGGGTCAGCCAGCCAGTCAATTTTATTGGAGATACAAATATTCATGCTATTTATTATAAACTTATAAATTTCATAGTTATATCTTTTTTTATGGACGAAGAAAGTCATTATATGTTAATTCTTTCATGGACGGAGAATATTAATTATCTTTATTTGAAATACTCGTCAATCGGCATTGTTAAACTGTTGGCCTTATCCAAAAGCAGGAATGTATACTCTTCATTAATATCTCAGACACATAACGAGGTAGAAAAGGATTGTGATAATTCTAAGGCACATTTTCAGTAAAATAAGAAAGGGAACATATGTAGTGCAAACTAACTTCTCGTGAAAACCTATGCAAACTACGGCAAAAAAGTTGTCTAAATTTACCAAAAAATCACACATGTTGATGATATGATGATACACAATCTTGCAAAATATCTTGTGCAAACTCGACTTCGTTTGTGAGATATAAAAATAACAAACTTTTAACAAATTATTTGGACAACTTTCTGGCTTGAAATTTATTATTTTTATATCTCACAAACAAAGTCGAAGTTTAGACAAGATATTTTGCAAGATTGTGTATCATCATATCATCTACATGTGTGATTTTTTTTGATAAATTTAGATAACTGTTTTACCGTAGTTTACACAGTTTTTCACGGAAATTTAGTTTGCACTGCATACGTTCCCAATAAGAAATGACTCCCTAAAATAAAGGATGATGTGCAAAATAAACAGAAGACAGAACCTGGCACTGGCAGAAAACAACCGCATACGTAGGCCTTGTTTAGATTACCTCCCAACTTCCAAGTTTTTTTTCACTCTCTCTCCATCACATCAATTTGTACCCACATATAAAGAGTATTAAATATAAGTAAAAAAATAAACTAATTACACAGTTTAGTCAGACATCACGAGAGGCTAATCTTTTGAGCCTAGTTGGGCCACGATTGGACAATATTTGCCATATACAAATAAAATGCTACAGGACTTTTCAATCTCTCTCCATCACATCAATTTCTACCCTATATATGGAGCATTAAATGTTAGTAAAAAAAATAACTAATTGCATGGTTTGGTTGTAAATCACGAGGCGAATCTTTTGAGTCTAGTTAGGCCACGATTGAACAATATTTACCAAATACAAACGGCAAGCTCTGGGATTTTTCAATCTCTCTCTTCCTCCATCTAAACAAGCCGTAGTATTCCCATTCTCATTCTATAGATGGCCATCGGGCCGCGCTGACGGGCCCGGGCGGCACGGCGTAAGCCGTGTCGCAATGCACGCCGCGCCGTCGCAAGCCGCCGTGCCGTGCCTGCCGTGCTCGCGGGCAACGGCCCAAGCGCACGCCCGGGCCGGTTTGTCAGGCCGTACGCCCGACGGCACGGCAGGGCCCCTCGCGTCAGTAAGCCGCCTGGCCAGCACGCAGAGGCCAGAGAGGACGGCGCAAGGAAGGGACGGAGCCGCGGCTGGTGGCGGCGGGCCGCCGCGCTTCCACTGTGCTACAGCTCCCTTCCACGGGCGTGGAGGCTGCTTGCCTGCGCCGAAGTCGCCGCACGCAGCCTCGACACGCCGACGCGCGCGGTTCAGCGTGGCGATGAGCGGCGGCTGAGGCACGGACGCTGGCCCGGGCGGCTGAGGCACTGACGCTGGGCAGCTACGGCCGGGAGGCTGGCGCGGCGGGCGCAGTGCTCGCGACGGGCGCGGCGCTGGGCTGTGGGCAAGGCGGAACGCGGGCGCGCGGAGAAGTAGAAGGGCGCCACGCAGCAGCGGAGAAAGAAGAGGGGCGAAGCGGCGGCGGCCGCGGGGCTGGGACCGCTGGCGCGCAGCAGAGGAGGAAGAAGAGGGGCGAGTGGCGGCCGGGCGCCGGGCGGACCGCGACGCGCTAGCGCAGGGAGGAAGTGGGGGAATGATTTAGGTTACCGTTAGGGGATTTTGGCTGGGTGGGGTGGGGGTGGCCGGTGGTGTACCGGTGGTGCGCCGGGGCCGCCGCCGCTGCGGCCAGGCTGCTAGGCTGGCTGCTAGAGGCACCGGCCGCAATCGGGCCGCGCGTTTTTTCGCAGCCCGCACGCCGCTGGCCGGGGTGGAGGCTGTGCACGCCCTCGTGGGCTGGCCGCAGACGGGCACGGCGACACCGGCCGTGCCGTGTCGGGGCCGGGCCAAAAGATCGCGCTCGGGCTGGGCCGGCGTGCCGCGGGCTGCATCGCCGTGCCGTGCCGGCCGGGCCAAAAGATCGTGCCTCGGGCCGGGCGGCGTGCCGCGGGCTGCATGGCCATATATACTCATCTCCTGACCGGCTGACCCATCGCCAACTCGCCATCTACCAGAGCCTGCATCTGCTCAGCCCAACTGTATCCCAATTCCCAAAGAACTCGAGCTCAGTAACCAGCGCCGGCGGCCCGGCCCAGGAACCGCCGTTCTGCTGCACCGGCGGCGGAAGAAGAGACGGATAGCGTGGGGATCCGGCTGATGCGCCGGCGGCAATGGGCATTTGGGATTCCATTCTCCCCGGCAGCGGCCGGCGCTTCATCAAGCGCAAGGACAGCGACGCCGGCGAGACAGGTCAGGATTAAGATTCCCCAGCCCCTCGGTCCCCCACCAGTTTCTTATTCTCGTGCTTGTCATGAAGGGGCACTTATGGCATGTATTGATACGAAGTAGGTTGTTCTTGGAAGATGCTGCGCCGATGTTGTTTCCTGTATATTCTTAAAAAAAAAAGTTGTTTCCTGTAATCCTGTTTCACTTGCTCCTCTTTCTTTTACTACTATACTAGTAGTCATAAAGATCCTGGCTTTTGAGTGCTGCTCTGGTGGAATGTGTGTGTGGAGCACGAAATGCTTCATTTGTGAGCGACATTGTGACTCGGGTTGTTCATAGCTTTCCGTCTTTTCCCTTTGTGAGCGACATTGTGACTTGGGTTGTTCATAGCTTTCCGTCTTTTCCCTGCTCACAGGGAATTATGGTTTGGAGATTGCCTCTAGTGGTTTCATCTTTCAGGCTAACACTAACACATTATGATTAGCTGGTTACTTTTCGTTTGTTGATGAGTAAATCAACCTGAGAGAACAAGCAATTGGAAATTGGAATGCCGAAGTCCACTTGCTATCTTTTGCCCTCTGCATTGCTCGGTGTTGGTAAATTCCAGTGTTTGTTCGGTCTTGGTAAGTCCTAGTGTTTGTTGCTTCTCCTGGTCTCAGATGAGTTCACTTCATCTCTTGTGGCTGCTTTCGCAAAGTGTGATGATATTGTTTCCAGTGGGTGCAAGGCGTCATTTTGAATGAGTTATGAAATATGAAATTGATGGTGATAGCTTCTGGGTTCCATGGCGATTTCACTTCGTGTGATTGCAAATAATGATCTCTTCCTTTTTGAATGAAGATTTTTGAAAGTTTGATTGCACATGATAGCTATTTCAGCACTTATTAGCTACCTCAGGAAAAGAGTTGAGTTTGCTAATAGTTTCATGGCACAATAAATGTTGTTTAATTGAAAGTCATGCTTTTAAATCATCAGAATGTTTAATCACATTAGTTACAGCGGCAAGTTTGTTTGTTTGTTTGTTTTTTACAGACATATTTTGATGCTATTAAATATGTTCCATATCATGTAGTGCTTGTTAGGCCTGACTTTATTACTAGTTTTCCATTGCCTAGTTTTAATTAAATTCAGGGTGAAAAGAATGCATTTTAAGAATGTTTTTAATGCTGATATAGAACCATCTCATTGGAAAAAGCTGCTGCATTAAGTCTTGTCTCACATTCTCTCACTCACACTTACCAGGTCGGGCACTAGAGGAACTGAGGGGCTCACTGTACAATGACTTTCATACTTCAGAAGGGGCCAAGCGCCAGCAGCAGAAATTTTGTGGCCCTATTGTTGCGCTGACATTCAACTTTGTGGTTGCTGTTGGGATCATCATGGCAAACAAAATAGTATGGCTGACTTTCCGATCATTTTAAACTTTTCACCACCATCTGTCTATTTGCATTTCTTTTATAAATGGTATGTCCTTCCTTGTAGGTGATGGGCACTGTCGGATTTAACTTCCCAGTCGCACTGTCATTAATTCATTACCTTTTTGCTTTGGCTTTAATGGCTGTTCTCAAGGCATTATACTTGCTGCCAATTGCTCCTCCTTCCAAATCCACTCCTTTCTCCTCATTATTTGCTTTAGGTGCTGTCATGTCTTTCTCCACTGGGCTTGCCAATATCAGCTTAAAGCATAACAGGTGACATGAATAATTTATTCCTGTTTAATGGATATAAAGTGCCTTGCCTTGTCCTCAATGAGTGTATATCATAATGTACTCAGTATTGTTTGTGTTCAGTGTAGGTTTTTATCAGATGGCTAAGATAGCTGTAACTCCAACCATAGTAGTGGCAGAATTTATTCTTTTCAAGAAAAAGGTTTCCCTTGAAAGGTAAATTTCTTAGAAATTTCATGCTTCATAATATCATATACTGCCCCATTCTTCTATACTCCTTCAACCCAAAATAAATGACCTTATAGCATTCAAATTTTGTTCGAAAATACTTGACCTTCTCACTTCCCAATGCACCTTCAATCTTTTCCCAATACACCTTTCTCTTTTCCCAATACATCTCTATCTCTACTTCTTAGGATTTTGTCTTTTTTTGGTCTTTAGTATTGGTTTCCTTGAGAGATTCTAAAGCATCATCTAATATGGGATGAAGGGAGTAACAGTTATCAGAGAATTTTCAAACTGCAGTCTTAGAGAATTCAAGAAATACATCTTCTGGATGTAGGTTATCACGCTGGTTGTTGTCTCATTCGGTGTGGCCATTGCAACTGTTACTGATTTGGAGTTCAATTTTTTTTGGTGCCTGTGTAGCACTAGCTTGGATTATTCCTAGTGCTGTAAACAAAATCCTATGGTCAAATTTACAACAGAGTGGAAACTGGACAGCTCTTGCGTAAGTTGTTACTGTGTTTTATCTCTTCTGTGACAGCAAGTATTTCCTTAGGTTTTATACTAACCTCCAGGCTGTCTGATCAGGTTAATGTGGAAGACAACCCCAATTACCATATTTTTTCTTTATTGTTTTGATGCCATTGTTGGATCCTCCAGGCCTTTTATCTTTCAATTGGGATTTCAAGAACAGCAGCACAATTATCATATCTGCTTTGTTCGGTTTCCTTCTTCAATGGTCTGGTGCTTTGGCACTTGGGTGAGTCATACAAATTAATATTACATGATTAGCTTTGCATTTCATGGAATCACATATCTTTTCTTTTTCTCTCCCCCCCTCTCTCACACACACAAGGACATGGAGATACATTTCAATGCAAGTTGTCACTAGTTTTTGTATTTGCGTAATTTAAATTCCATATGGTGGATATTTGTGCATATCTAATGTCTATAAAAAATTCAGGTTAAGCATGTCAGACATATTCACTTTATAGACCAGGAGATCTGAGCACATAGGAAGCTCCTTTTTCAAGCCTAGAGAAACAATCTTAGGGCCTGTTTAGTTCTATAGAAATCGATGAAATGGAATTGGTTTCCAAAGGTGGCCTATTTGGCTGCCCACAGAATCAGAAAGTGTCATTCTGATGGATTCTACCGCCCGACTAAAACGCCTGCGACAGGTTCTTGGACGCTGAGATGGAAAATGATTCCTGAGCACGTCCTCTCTGTTGGAATGAGTGATTGGATTATGGGCTTACCCTAAAGGGTAGCTATATCAAGTCATACATGGGCCTCAAGGGCCCAATACACATATACTCCAACACCCCCCGCAGTCTGAACTACCGGCGCAGCGGAGTTCCAGATTGGACATGAAAAGGAGTCACACACGAGCCCCCCCCACAGACGCAACTAGCCACTGGTGATGTTGAGGCTGGAGCGAAACTCGGTGAAGGTCGAGGACCGGAGGCCCTTGGTGAAGATGTCGGCGAACTGGGAGGTGGTCGGTACGTGAAGGACCCGCACCTCGCCGATGGCTACCCAATCACGGACGAAGTGAAGGTCGATCTCCACATGCTTGGTCCGTTGGTGCTGAACGGGGTTGGTGGAGAGGTAGACCGCACTGACGTTGTCGCAATAGACGGGCGTGCTCGGTGGAGAGGGCTATGGAGCTCTCCAAGGAGCCTGCCGAGCCGGGAGGCCTACCACGCCGTTGGCGACAGCAGCGGCGTACTCAGCCTCGGCATGGGAGCGGGAGGCCACCGGGCCGGGCGCTTGGACGACTGGGACACCGGGTTGCCGCCCAAGAAAGACAAGCCGGAGGTGGAGCGCCCGGAGTGTCCGGGCGGCCGCCCCCGATGGCGTCGTCGGTGTAGACAACCTTCTTCGGTGGAGGAAGGCGCGGCGGAGGAGCAAGCCGTAGTCAACGGTACCCGAGGTAGCGAAGGAGACGCTTTGAGAGCAATGAGGTGGGGCTCAGGGGATCATGCATATGGAGACATAGCTGCTGAACTGCATAGGTGATGTCCGTAGGGTGAAGGGAGGAGGCTTGAAGTGCACCCGGCAAGACTCCGATATGCGGTGGGGATCATTCTTTGGGGGTACCCTCGGTCTCCCGACAGCTTGCCCATGTGTCAACCGGAGTGGAAGGGGTTGCAGTCAGTCATCCCACCGCTCCGGGATATCAAGAGTATAACGGCCCCGGTGAAGAAGTAACCTGCTGGGGGTGAGGCTCAACAGTGACCCCAAGGAAGTGGTGGAGCACACCTAGATCCTTCATAGCGAACTCCCCGGCGAAGAGAGGAGATGATGCGGCGGAGGAGTGACTCAATGGAGGTCGTGAGGACAATATCATCAACATAGAGCAGCCAGTGCACGCGGTCTCGGCTCCATGGTGATAGATAAACAAATGACGTGTCGGACTTGGCCTCCACAAACCCTAGTGTCGATAGGGAAAGCAACAAAACCGATGGTTCCACGCCAGGGGGCCCGCTTGAGGCCATAGAGAGACTTGTTGAGCCGGCAGACCATGTCGGGCGAGAAGAATCAACAAACCCCGCCGGGCCGACTACAAGAAACTGTCTCGGGGGAGAAGACCATGCAGAAAATCATTCTTCACGCCCGGTGATGCACGGGCCATGAGCGAGTGAGAGCCGGGGAAAGCACCGCGGGCGGACGGTGGCCGGGCTTGACCACGGGCTGAAAGTCTCATCATAGTCGACCCTGTGGCGCCGAGTGAAACCCCCCTGAGAACCCACGAGCCTTGTACCTCTCAAGAGTGCCATCGGCCCGGCGCTTGTGTGTCCAGATCCACTTGCCGGGTGACGACATTTGGAGCCAGGCGGGGACGGGCTCCGCATCCCACGCCCGGGTTGGCGAGGAGTGCAGCGTACTCCTCTTCCATCGCTACGCCCAAAGTGAGGGCCGGACAGGCCTCTGCGAACGGAAGAGGGTGTAGAGAGAGACCAAGCGAGTCCCCAGCATCGCCACAAGAGCCCGGGTTGCGAGGTGGTACTGCGTGTCCGGTTGTCGCGTCACCATAGGTGAACATGACGCGGGTGTCGGTGAAAAGCGGTGGTGGTAACCGGGCGCCGCGACACGCAGCCGGAGGCCGCGGCGGTGGAGCCGGGCGCGCCGCCGGCGGGAAGAAGGCCAAGGGGGGTAGAGGACTCCGGCGAAGGGGTCACCGGTGGTGACAGCTGGGCGGCGGTGGCGGCGCTGTCTGTGCGGCACGGCGCTGTAGACGAAGCGGGGCCGGGCGCGGCGCGCAGTGGTGCCGGAGTCGACGGCTCGACCCGCCGTGCAAGACGGGCCGCCCTTTAAGACGGGCGGCGGGCGGTGGCGGCGCTGTTCCGCACGGGCGCCGGGTTCAGTAGACGAGCGCCCGGGCCGGGCGAAGCAGGGAGGTGCCGGAGTCGATTTGCCCGGGACCCGCCGTGTGTGCTGACGGGCCGCCCCGGAAGGTGACCCCTCAATGCCCGGCCGTGGAGCGGTGGCTGGGGGTGTCACCGGCAGCGGGGCGAGCCGGGGCACAACCCCGGCGAAGAGCACAGTAGCAAGTACCGCAGGATACAATCAGAAGGTGGCGCCACTCACCGCGGTCGGGGAAACAACAAGGAGAGGTCAGGATCCTCGGGTGGAGGTGGGTGTGGTGGTGGTGGAGAAGGGGGAAGATTGCATCATCAAACACCACATGGCGAGAGATGAGGACCCGACGAGAGGTAAGGTCAAAGCATCGGCACCCCTTGTGATCCAGGGAGTACCCGAGGAAGACACAGAGAGTCGATCGGGGAGCCAGCTTGTGCGGAGCGTTGGCTGTGGTGTTAGGGTAACACGCACACCCGAAGACTCGAAGGTGATCATACCGAGGAGGAGTACCAAAGAGAGCGTGGTGAGGAGTGGGAGCAGGGCAGGCAACGGAAGGCAAACGGTTCAGGAGGTAGGTGGAGGTGTGAAGGCTCTCGGCCCAAAAGCGGGGAAGGAGTGAAGCCTGGAACAGAAGGGTGCGCATGGTGTCGTTTGTGGTGCGAATCATGCGCTCAGTCTTGCCGTTCTGGGAGGAGGTATAGGGGCACGACATGCGTAACTGCATACCGTGGGAGAGGAAGAAAGCACGAGAGGTGGTGTTGTCGAACTCACGCCCATTGTCACACTGGACGGCCTTGATGGTGAGGCCGAACTGAGTGGACACCCAGGCAAAGAAGTGACTCAGGGTGGGGAAAGCCTCAGACTTGGCACGCAGCGGAAAAGTCCAGGAATAATGGGAGAAATCATCAACCACCACAAGATAGTATTTATAGCCAGAAATGCTAAGGACAGGAGAGGTCCAAAGGTCGCAGTGGACAAGATCGAAAACATGGGTCGCATGGGAAGAAGTAGGAAAAGGAAGACGAACATGACGGCCCAGCTGGCACGCGTGACACAATTGCTCATCGTGAGCCCGAGTACACTGAATGTCGGAGCTACGACTAAGCTTCAGCAGAGCATCGCGGCCGGGATGGCCGAGGCGGCGGTGCCAAGTGGTGGAGGAAGAAATGGCGGCGTTGTGGACAAAGGCGGAAGGGGAAGAAGACGGCGTAGGCCGGAAACCGAAGGGTGTAAAGGGGCCCCGTGCTGTCACATCTGAGAAGAGGACGCCGGGAAGCCAATCCTTCACGGTAAGGCTAGACGAATCGAATTCAACAGAACAGGAATTGTTAGCGGTAAATCGACGAATGGAAAGAAGGTTGTGAACCATGGAGGGAGCTACAAGGACATCAGGAAGGCGAAAGGAGCCATGAGTGTCAGCGGCACCCACGGATGTGACAGGGAGACAAGAACCATTGGCGACCATGATGGACGAAGGGTGAGAGGAAGAAGGAGGGTGAACGGAAGCGAGTATATTAGGGTTAGGAGTGGTGTGGAAAGTGGCACCCGAGTCGGCGATCCAGTCTGGACCGACTGGTGATGGCAGGGCCATGGTGCCAAAGGAGCGGGCCAGGGCCGCTGGATCCCAACCGACAAACCCGGGCGAAGTGCCGAGAGGTGGAGCCCACGGAGACAAGGGCGGAGGAGTGGCCCCGGGAGGTGAAGGCCACGGCGACGGTAGTGGAGGAGCTACTGGGATGGAGCCTGCGAGCATGGTCGCCGGTGTGCGAGGCTCGCCGCCGGCAGCCTGGAATGGCCACATGGAGATGCGTCCCGACCATGGGTCGTGGAAAGAGGGCCGGTGTGCGCCTGCGGGAGCTGCCGGTGCTCCCACGGCCGTGGCCCGCACCACGCCTCCCTCCGCGGGGCGACGGCGGGCCACGCTTCCCCCCCCCCGCCGGCTCGGGAGAGGAGGACCACGAAGAGACGGAAGCGGCGGAGGAGTGGCGGCAGGGACCGATTCCGGATGTTCGGACGGAACCGACCTGGTGGTGGAGCTGCGCTGTAGTCGACGCACGGGGAGCCGGCGAAGTCGGCGGAGGGGGCGCCGACGCCAGAGGGACCTGTGGGAGACGAGGTGCTGCTCCTCGCTCGGTGATGCGACGAGCCAATGCATCAGCCGCATCACGCCTCGCCTTAGGCGGGGCAGCCGCGCTGACACGCGGGGCTTGGCTGTCCATGCAGCAGTCCGGCGGCGACGCAGGGCGGCAGCGAGGGTGGAGTTGGCTGCGGCACCCTAAGCGTAGATCGGGCGGAGGAGGAGGGGCCGGGAAGGGTGTGGCCAGCAGCGCCCGCGCTTTCCGAGGGCAGCAGCAGCTGCTGCGTGGGCGGGGTTGATGGCGGCGGGCGCCCAGGCCAGCGCACCTGGTGCTACGTTGGCAGAGAAGTGGTAGCCAGCAGCGCCCGCGCT
This sequence comes from Chrysopogon serrulatus, assembly GCA_015844335.1. NCBI lineage: Eukaryota > Viridiplantae > Streptophyta > Magnoliopsida > Poales > Poaceae > Chrysopogon > Chrysopogon serrulatus. The sequence continues at coordinate 12,048 of JADLZL010006355.1, forward strand.
CTCCAAGGGAAGCAGCAGCTGCTGCGTGGGCGGGTTGACAGCGGCGGCGCCCCAGACCAGCGCACCCGGTGCAGCGTTGGCGGAGAAGTGGTGGCCAGCAGCGCCCGGCAGCAGGGTTGGGGCGGCGGCGCCCAGGCCCCCCCCCCCGCGATGGCAGCAGCAGCAGGGGTTGGGGCGGCGGCGCCCTGGCCACGTCCCCCACAGCGGTAGGGTTGGGGGCGGCGGCGCCAGCGCCGCCTTGCAGCCAGGCCGCGGCCGGGCGATCGGGCGCCCAGCAGGTTAAGCCCGCAGCTGCGGCTGCTGCACTGGCGGCGGCCGGCACGCCTGGCTGGCTGGGCGCGCTGGCGCGCCAGCGGGCCGGGCGGCCGCCAAGGGCCGGGCAGCTGCGCCCAGGCCCGCGATGGCCGCGCCCGCCAGCGCCGTCGGCAGCGAGCAGGGCTGCGGCCGGGCGGGTCCCGCGACCGCGCCCACGAGGAGGAGGGGGGAGGGTGGGGAAGGAAGGGAAAAAGGTGGGAGGAGGAGGAGGGGCCGCCGGGCGGCCATGGCAGGGCGGCGCCCGGCAGCAGCACCTGCTGGGAGGGAGGAGAGAGGGAGGGAAGAAGAAACCCTAACCCTAGCTTGATACCATGTTGGAATGAGTGATTGATTATGGGCTTACCCTAAAGGGTAGCTATATCAAAGTCATACATGGGCCTCAAGGGC